>JAADYJ010000349.1:0-24481 GCA_023338205.1 Halophytophthora polymorphica
AGCCGGTCTGTATGCTGGGGTGAATTGCAGTGGTGCGTCTGCACTGGCGACCCTCTGCAGTCCTGCCGCCGGCGCTAGGATACCCCCGATGCGGCCCCCATTGGATGAATCCGACATCCTTGAGCTCCTATTGCGCCCAAAACCCAGGATGCGTGCTTGCACTCGTGTGTTGTACGCTTCCACACCTTCTGCCGCTGAAGGTCAGCATCGGTTCACTCCTTGGCTTACGACGACCACGGTGTGGACTGCTGTGCAATCGGCCTTCAATTCCGAGGCTTTATGAGCCCCCCTCCCTCCCCCATGCCGCCGAAGTGATGCGGATTCTCGTCCACCAATGCATGCGCCGCCATTCAAGACGGTGATCAGAGGATGCAGTTCAACCGCTGCAAGTTCAATTGCAAACTGGATCCGGTCGGTCTCTTGTGCCTTCCTCGCAGCAAGCATGAGACAGACGGGCGCACAACACCGAGATCTGCTTGCTTGCCGCGGGAGCGCGGTGCGCCTCCGCCACCCAGGCGCCTGCACGTGGCGCTCTCGGCAGCGGAGAAGCGCGGCGCCAGTGGTGACGAGGCAGGCTCTCCGCCCGCTCCAACACGCTTTCCAACCCTCCTCGGGGGCATGTTCCCTTTTTCCTCCAATCCACACGTCGGGTTGAATCTTCGCAGCTGCAATTCGACCAATCACCAACTGCCAATCTTTGAGGTGGCGCGACCGATCTCCCTTCTTCCTGCAGACGAATGATGAGATGCGTCACTTCCAAATCTCCAGCCAAAGCACCAAGCTCTCCGTCAGAACTACCGCTAGACACGCCCGCGCCGCCAAGATGCAGGCGTCGCAGTACACGGACGAGCACCGCGGCTTCGGCACCACGGCCATCCACGCCGGGCAGCACCCGGACGCGCACACGGGCGCCGTGACGGTGCCCATCAGTCTGGCCAGCACCTTCGCGCAGACGTCTCCGGGTGTCGTGGCCGGGCGGGAGCAGCCCAATTCGTTCGGCAAGGGCTGGGAGTACTCGCGTACGGGCAATCCGACGCGCGGCGCGCTGGAGCGCGCGTTGGCTGCCTGTGAGAAGGGCCGCTTCGCCGTGGCGTACTCGTCGGGAATGGCGGCCACGACGGCCGTGACGCACCTGCTGCGGCAGGGTGACCACGTGCTCTGCATCGACGACGTGTACGGCGGCACGCAGCGCTACTTCCGCCAGACCGTGACGCCCACGTACGGCATCGAGTTCAGCTACGCGGACATGAGCGACGTGGGCAAGCTGGCTGCGCTCGTGCGGCCGGGCAAAACCAAGATGATGTGGATCGAGAGCCCGACCAACCCGACGCTCAAGGTCACGGACATCGCCGCCGTGGCCGCCTTTGCGAAGGAGCACGCGCTGCTGCTCGTGGTGGACAACACCTTCATGTCGCCCTACTTCCAGAACCCGCTCGAGCTGGGCGCCGACGTGGTCACGCACAGCATCACCAAGTACATCAACGGCCACAGCGACGTGGTCATGGGCGTCGTGGTGACCAACGACGAGGCCATCAACACCAAGCTGCGCTTCGTGCAGAACGGTCTGGGGGCCGTGCCCTCGCCCTTCGACTGCTACCTGGCGCTGCGCGGACTCAAGACGCTGCACGTGCGGATGGCCACGCACGCCAAGAACGCGCAGGCCGTGGCCGAGTTCCTGGAGGCGCATCCGGCCGTCGACAAGGTCTATTACCCTGGCCTGCCGTCGCACCCGCAGCACGAGATCGCGTCGCGTCAGGCCTCGGGCTTCGGCGGCATGGTCACCTTTTACGTGCGTGGTGGCCTGCCCAAGGCGCGTGCCTTCCTGGAGAATCTCAAGGTCTTCACTTTGGCCGAGAGTCTGGGTGCCGTCGAGTCGCTGGCCGAGTCTCCGGCCATCATGACCCACGCCTCTGTGCCAGTGGAGGTGCGGGAGCAGTTGGGTATCTCGGACGGCCTCGTGCGTCTCTCTGTGGGCATCGAGGGCCTGCCCGACCTCATTGCGGACCTGGAGCACGCGCTCGCCGCCGAGCCCGCCATCTCGGCCTAGATCGAACCACATCATCTAGACGCTAGCCGAGCCAGAAGCCAACCTAATCAACCTTCGCACGTGATGATGGCGTATTCCTAGGAGCTAGATCGAGTGCTACCAGTCACCGCAACCACCCACAACTCGTCCTGGAAGCGTTGCAGTCCAAATCTCTCTGCTTGATGTCCTGCCTGAGCGTCTAAAAGCCTTCCACCGAGCTGATGCGCGCTCGGATCGGAACCCCGAGGAGCCTTTCACTCTCTTGCACACGGCGATCCGCCTGGTCCAGCACCATCTCGATCTCTTCCGCTGCTGCGTGCGCTGTGGAGCTCACACGCTCGTCACCCTGTCGAGCCGCGAGCTTGAACCAGTAGAGCGCCTGGGCGTAGTCGGCCGGCGCTCCTTGGCCACGCGCGTGCATCTGGCCCAAGGCAAACATGGCCTGGGCATTGCCACGCTCCTGCGCTTCCTGGAAACACTCGTACGCGCGTGCGAAGCTCTGCGGGACTCCACGGCCTTGCGCATGCAGCAGTCCGAGGTAATAGGCCGCCTCCGGGACCTGCCGCTCTCGTGCGAGTTCGTACAGCGTCGCGGCCTGTGTGAAGCTCTGCGTCACACCGCGGCCATACTCGTAAAGCACTCCCAAGTGGAAGCTGGCCTGCGCACTGTGCAGTGCCACGGCCTCCCGCAGCAGCTCCACGGCCCGCGTCACGTCCTCCTGCACGCCTCGGCCTTCGTTGTAGAGGCTGGGAGAACGAGATCCACACGCGCCAAGACACGCCAGGACAAGGGACTTGAAGTCAACGCTGAGGCTCGAGTGAACGGGAATGGGGTCGCCAGGACGACCGACACGTACGTGGCCAGCATCCATTTGGCGTCGACGTGGCCTCGGGCCGCGCTGGACGAGAGCCACCGAACGCTGGAGCTGTCGCTGCGTCGGACGCCTTCGCCACGCGCGTAGAGTGCCCCCAGAGCGAACTGCGCGTCGCGGTGGCCGCGAGACGCTGCCCGAGTCAGCAGCTTGGCCGCCGCGGGCTTGTCTTGCGGAACCCCGTGGCCGTAGAAAGTGAGCATGGCCAGCAGGTAGAGCGACTCGGGCAGCTCCTGCTGAACACCGCGGAAGATGGTTTGCAGCGACGCGTCGTCGAGCGGAGCTGCCCGTGGAGCCGCCACCTCCCTCAGGTCTTCGCGCACGAGGAGGTCGTCCTGGGCGTGGCAAGACCCGACTAGAGTCAGCGACAGCAGCAGCAGTAGCGCGCGCATGGCGGTTTGGGATTCGTGTCGGGACCGTGGATCTTCGGTTTGAGGGGCGACCACAACGGCGTTGATACGACCTTTCAAAGTACCATGACCCGCGCCGTGGACCCGTACAAGGAAGCCTTCGAGCGCTGTGGAGGCAGCTCGGGCTCTCCGCTCAGCGACCAGCAATGGTGCGTTTAGACTTTGATACCCACCGCTGGTGTGCCTGACAAGGCGATGGTGCTGACCTGTCACTTTGCTACTGGTTTGGCCGACACAGGGTCGAGTTCATCCGAATGCTTGTAAGCACCAACCTTCTGGGAGATGCATTGGCCGAGCGGTTCCTGCAGGAGGTAATGCGAGCAGAAGACCTCTTCTACCGCTTGGCTGTCGCTTTCGTCGCTGTCGGATCGGAGAGCTGGCTTCGATAACAGGCGGAACTTCTCGTTCTTCATGTTGCGCTAGCACGAAGAGCTCCCGCATACCTTTGAGGCTTTCCAGCGCGATCTGTGCGTCTGGGCAGACGCTTCCAACTCCTCTAAAGCCATGGACGACCTCATACGCGAGCTGCAGAGCAAGGTGAGCACGCCCACGAAGCTGGCACGTGCGATCTGAAACCGAGGATCAACTAACTGGTACCCTTCTTCTTGCCACGCAGACCGAGTTTCTACGCCAAGTAACAAGCAGACAAAGCCGCGCCGGCACCATTGACGTCAGCTTCCTGCGACCGGTTGTTGCACAGGAGGAAGCCCTCCGCGAGAAACTTCACGAACTAGAAATCTCAGTGAGTGAAACGCTGGCGTCGCAGTGGGAGAGCGTCGACCTCTTCGGAGTCGACGGCGATCAGGCTCGAGTGCCACGCAGTGAGAGCCGCCGCGTGAGCCCGTGGAAGTTCCAGCTGGCAAACACGCGCAATTTACGTGCCGAAGAGCGCAAGAAAGCACAGTACCAGTTGCGACTGCACCAGTGTGATGAGAGGACGGATACGGCGCTCAAACAAGCGTTCTTCCCGGTGCTGCATCAGTTCCGCGAGGTGCAGGCCGGGATGGCGGCACTGACTTCCTCAAAAAACTCGAGTGAGGTCGACGAAGATGAGGAAGAGCTGGCTATTGTACTACTGGTGCGACGCCATGGTGCAAGTGAAGGCGCCCTCCGGTGGGTGGACAACCTCGTGTCGGCTTCTCGGGAATTGGCCTTGAGTCCATACATGCTGCAGTACTTTGGCAGCGAAGACGTCCCAGGGACGAAGCGAGACCCGTCGGGTGCAGGGGAGACCACTCGATACTACTTCGAGTTCATCCCGGTATGGTGGATGGGCATTCCAGGACTTCGTGCAGCGCTGGTCCTGAGTATTCGAGAGGCTGCGACTTACTTTTTTCTCGATGGATTTGGTCCGTGTGTAGGCGCGCAACCTCGCTGAAGTGCTGGAAGAGGACGGCGTGTTTCTCGACACATCGCCACTCTTCCGATTGTACGCTCGCGAGCTGCTTCTTGCACTGTTGGACCTGTTGGAGCAGTCCATGCACAACTTGCACACCGTGCGTCTGAGATTTAATGCCTCCTCCCTGTAGTTGTAGGATGCTAACTTTTGCGCTTTCGGCATTGCTCTTGCCGTAATTCTCATGCTACAGCGGCTGCGGCCTGAGAACGTCATGATATCGCACTCCGGCCGCCGCCTCTTCATCGGAAAACTCGACTTTGGCGACTACATTGACCCTTTCCAAAGGTTTGTAGGCTTTATTGTGCCCTTCCTGGGGGTATTTGTTTTCTATCTGCTGTGAAAACTGGGATAGATGACGGGGCTCCATATTTACATTCGTCGTGCAGCTCGTTGGCTTTGATGAGTGACCGGAGAGAGCACACACTGCTTCAAGACATGGCCGTGGTGCTCTTTTCGATGCTCCACCCGGTCACGCTACCGCAGAACCTCGATGCCTTCCGCACGCAATACCTCGCTCGCAGAGACAGCAGGTTCATATTCCACCATCACGTCAGTTGCAACCTGGAGCCCAGAGAACCAGGCGAGGACGAGATCTACATTTCCGCTGGAGACAAGTTTGCGATGCTCCTCGCGGGGAGTGGCCCTCTTGACGCGATCTGGAGCTGTCGGGTGTCGAAGCATGCCACACTCCGCTGCACCGATCGGCGTTATTCTCCTGTACGTATTTGTTTCCTCTGTGCTTGGAACTGGAGCCAACGCGCGTGGTAATGCGCTTTTCTTACTTGCATGGATGGTTGTGCAGATGGAGTTTTTCTTCACCGCCCAAGCGCCAGGAGAGTGCGGTATTCTCTTTTCCTCTGTTGCCAACGGCGTGACGCGCACAATTCAAGTCACAGTCAGGGTCAAAGCCATCAACTTCCGCCTCCAGTCATGCCGAGCCCAGGTAGGGATCGCCGTGACGACATTAGCCAGTCAATCTCACTTGGATGGCAGGGTGTTCAACGACCGACGCATGTACTGAAGGTCGTGAAACTAACCATCGCGAACCAACTGCCATACGTGGTAGACTCTCATCAGCCACTGCGCATCAGGTTCCCTTCCAGAGTCCGTGGTGACCTCTCCTTCTTCACTGCGGACACTACTCGATCGACACGACTTCTTCCAGCCGCTCTCAGAGACTGAGAGCCAAGAGGCCGAGCAAGAATTGCTGGAGCGCATTTAAGATGGGAACGTAAGACTCCAGTAAACTCTTAAGAGATCGCCAGGTTTCTTCTAGGCGCGGAGTCGGCATGCTATGAAAGGTAGATGTCCGAGTCGGTTTATATTGTTTGAATGGTAGTTAAAAGGCCTTGTTGCTCAGCCAAGGTGCAACCCCAGAAGCTTACACCTGGGCCGAACTGCGGTTCGCCTGCATCTTCTGGTTGTGCGGCGTGCCCACGACCTCGTCGAAGGTGTAGTCCTCGGGGAGCTGCTCATCGCTCACGGAGATCAGGCCCGCGGTCATCAGAATGGACACCATGAAGCCAAAGCTGGTGACGAACATGGCCACGATGGCCGCCAAGACGGTGGAACACTGGAACTCACACACCTCCTGCAGGAGCGTCTTGATGTCGGCGTCGCTTCCAGTGCAGACTGTAGTCCCCACCGGTGAGGCTGACAGAGCCACCGCGGCGGCAAAGGTGAAGACAAGGAAGATGGCGTCGAAGATGGTCAGCGCCCGACGGCTCGGCTGCCGCAGCTTCTTGACGTCAAAGGCGAGCAGACGCGCCGAGAGTACGAGGAAGACCACCACGCCCACAGCAATGACGAAGTTCACCTGGCGACTCGAGCCGTAGATAGCGTCGCCGTAGCTGCAGCTCTTGATCCCGCCGGCACTGGCCAAACCTGTTGCCAACAGCGCGGAGAAGATGGTAACGAGGCGAGTCACTAGCGGAGTACGGGCGTGGACCATCTTGCTGCTGCTGATGGCTGACGAGAACGAAATGCAGGGGATGGCAGTGCGTCTCACGCGGCGGAAGCTGGAATGGGAGGATTCTGGCTTCTCCTCGGGGTGCACAAAGACCTGGAGTGCTCAAGTCGGAGGCCGAATTGAGCCTCGATCGGTTGAAGATCCTAACAATACATCGTCAGCACTGGAAATCCAGCCCGAGCACAGAAGCCATTGCGTTGTTCATACCTGAGTCGCTCTTGGCTTCTACCTATGCCCGATGAGGTGCCCAGGTGTTCTGGTCCGCTTGAGAAGCTCACCCAGAGCTCACGCGAGGCTCTGGTATTCCTGGTGCATGTCTTATCGCAGCAGATTTCCCCAACGGCCTCAGCGTCCATGATTCGCCAGCCTTCGCACGAATGCAGCACGCTTCAGGTTCTATTTGAAGTCGCGTGGGTGCGAAAAGGACGAAGGTGGTGATCTCGGATTCCTCGGCGCATCCCTTAGAGGCACCAACTTCGACAAGCAGTGTTGTGGCCTGGAGAATGCCACATCGCTGGGCTCGAGAGTGCATCTAAAGCATGGCAATCCCCGCTTCAGCCACCACTGCAGTTGGTCCCATCGCTACAAATCCGCCTTTAGCTTCGGCGGCGCTGGTGGAGACGCGGCCAACCTCCCCAGTGCCACATAATGAGCCATCTTCCTCCGACAACAGCGACAGCGATGACTGGGACGACTCGGACGAGGACGAGGACAGCGACTGGGACTCGGACTCGAACGAGGAACCGCGTCTTGCTCCGCTACAGCGCTTGACCAACGCGCTCAAGGCCAAGCAACAGCGCATACTGAACAAACGGCGACACCCGGCGCTGGAGTGGAAGGAGATTGCGCGCTGGCACGCCGAGAACGACGCCGGACTAGCCGCCGCTGAGCAGGAAAAGAGGCGACGCCAGGACCTGGCGGCTGAGAAGGCAGCGCGGCGAGAGCGCAAAGTAAAGCGGAGGGCGCAACGCAAGCTAACCAAGCAAAAAGACGTGGAATTCCGACAACTACTGCACGAGTATGGCGTCGCCGTGGCCAAAAGCGACAAACGCACGGCGCTACTCACACAGTTTGCAGTGGAGAACCGCGCTACTGAAATGCGTGCGTTGGCTGCCGCCCAGGCTGCCGCACAAGCGGAAAGCGAACACAAAGCTGCACGACAGATCGCGCTCCTAGAGACCCGCGACAAGGAAGAGCACGAAGCCACAATGGATCACCTGCAGCGGTGTATCGAGGGCGCCAACAAGTTGGGGCGCAAGTTCGGCATTCTTCCCGCCATTCGCAGCCCCGCGGCTGTCCCGCCAGGTGACCAGGACGAAACATCAACGCTGCTGGTCCTCCGCATCAATAACGTCCCCACCAGCGAATCTACGCCTGCAGCCGCCTCGAACTCGCTCGCCGCGGCGACACTATCGACGGGCAAGCGGCAGTTCTTCACAGCGAACCTCAAGCGCTTCAAGCACGCCGAACAGCTTCGGGGTGAGCGCATCGGCGACCGCGGTGCGAAGGAATTGGCTCGCTCGCTGCTCACTGGCGCATGCCCACGCGTTCGACACATGCGACTGGGGTGGAACCTCATCAAGTACTCGGGTGTAGCCGCGCTCGCTGACTGCTTTGTTCGCGGTGCCTGCTCGCACCTGGAGGAGCTGGACTTGCGCTGCAACAGCATCGACGCCAAGGCTTTCTCGACGCTTCTCGCGGCCCTGGACAAGGGCGCCTTGCCAGAGCTGCTGGACATCGGGCTGCAGGGCAACGTACTTGGCGACGAAGGTGCTCGCGCACTGGCGCACGCCATGCTAAGAGGCACACTGCGCGCGCTGCGAAGGATCGATGTGCGCCAGAACAAGATGCGCAACGACGGGGTGCTGGCGCTCTGGAATGTGTTTACGTCGCCCTGCTTCCCGCGCTACTGCCCCAAGCTGCAGTTGTTGGACATGCGTCGCAACGACGCCCAAGGTTCGCTCACACGCACCTTCTGTCCCTGTCCAGCGTACCTCGAGTTCTAGCGCCAGACACCGCGACACACAGGCGAAAGTGGCGGATTGGATCGGTTGTTCTGTAGTGGATCTGCACAACGTCATCTCTTTCTTCACATGAAGGAAGCTGAGGCGTTCTTGATTTCTTGCGTGCTGGGGAGCGACAGAGGGAGAATCGTGCAGACAGTCAGTAAAGCACCACAAGGACAAGAAAGCGATGGCGTAGCGTTGGCTTTGCCGTACATGCTGCGAATGAAGAGAGACTGGTTGATAGCCGAGACGGACTCGGGCAGACGCAGCGTTGGCTGCTCAATGCCAAGGTTCAGAAGCGCTGGCGAAGACTCAATAGAAGGTGGAAGGCAAACAAACTAATGTGAGGCCACTGCAGAACTGCTCTGACAGCCAACGTGCCGTCTGCCACAAGTGCACACACAGCTACACACCTTGGTCGTACTGCGCCGGCGTGATAAAGCCCTGGTCCTTGATGTCAAAGGCGGCAAACATGGCCGCCAGATCGTGCTCCTCGAAGAACGGGAGCTGGCAAAGCCAGACCAGACCCCGCACGACCCGAGTGAATTATACGCTGAATCCAGACAAATCCAAACAGGTAAAGCTGCACTTACCTGGTTTTGCTCCTGCTTGGCTTTGCGCATGTCCTCCAGATGTTGGGCGAGGAACTCGCGCGGGTTGGACGGCCGATGGAAGAGCAGCAGTGTGCCCAGCCCCTCGAAGAGCTCCTTGATGCCGTGCGTGGCCACGTACAACTCGGCGCGCACTTGCGGGTCCTTCGTGTTGGCCTCGTGCACGGTCGTCTTGACGCTGGCTCGGCGTCCCGACATGGCAGCCCTGCTTCTTGTTGTCTGGCTTGGCTTGGTGCTGGATCAAATCTCTCTTGGGAGTCCAAGGGCCGCGAAGTTCGAAACCACCGGTGACCGGCGACCACGTCGATCAAGCTGGATACTACCTGAGAACAAGAGCCAGGAGCATGAACACGAGCAACGACGCAGCACCTGCAGTTGGCATGCAAATACGCGTTGGTTTATGCATCCGCGCACAGGGAGAGGTACGGCCAGCTATTTGGCCGGGAAGGGGCTCTGGTCGGCGTAGCACTGATCGAACATCTTGTCCACCTCGTCCTGGGCCTTTGCTGGGAACATGGACTGTAAGCGGGTCGAGCGGCACCGAACCAAAGCACGAGCAAGTCCACAGACCAACGTTAGACTTGTTCTCCGGGCAAGGAGTCAATAGATCACGCTAATTGCCCACACAACTGACAGGATGGAGGCGCAGAGAGCAGCAGAAGAGGGACGCACGCTGGTGGATCGGATGGCATGTTCACGGACGCACCGCGTGTTGAGCCAGGTTGCGCTCTTCTGGAAGAACTCGACGTCGGGCAGCATCGTGGCCAGCAGGTGTGCCTTCTGGTAGCATTCGGACTCGCGCGCCGACCGGATCTCGCTGTGTATAGGCGAACAACATGGCCGCCAGTCAATGGCAGACACAACTCTCGTTAGTACGCTACGAAATGTGATTCCCTGTTGCCTTCATGAGACCACAGCGGAGACACCATACCTGCAGGCTAGCCAGTCCGACTTGGTGATGTCCATCTTTCGCACAGTAAACTGCACCGCAGTCGATCACAGAGCCACACGTTCCCCCAGGACTTATGAGCGCTTGTAGATCTCTACAAGATGAAGCAGATACGCCCCAGAAGCAGGAGGCTGAAGCCAGAGCTAGGCGTACATCGTAGGCGTGGATGAGCTCGTGGACCATTGTCTCCTCCACCTCGCGCGCCGAGTGCAATCGGTTGGCGCAGAACACGACGGTGGGCGGCGGCGCTGAGAAGAAGGCGCGCGCGTTTCCCTCGGGGCCTGCCATGCAACGCAGTGCCAGTGAGCGCTTGGTCCCATGCTTACCGAGCTCTTTCACGCCGCCAAAGCGTTGATACCTCCCCCAGACCTCAGTGCACGAGCCACTCACCGTCGTTGCGACAGTCAAGGCACACAAAGTCCATGGAGCGCACTGTGCCGCCCTCCTTGGCGTACTGCTTGGCCAGGAACTGCGCATCGCCGACAGCACACACAGCCAACACGCGGGTGAGACTCTCGCTCGGACTCTCGCAAAGTATGCCAAACGCTAGAGAGCGCTGCAGAGAGCACGTGCGCGTCCTGCAGCCTGAGCGCCGTGCCTTGTTGATAATGCCCACAATGTGTTTGGGCCGGCGCTGCTGCAGCGCCGCCTGCACGGCGTCCTCGCACTCGTACAGCTCCATGACGTCCGTCGCGGTTCTTCGGTGCCAAATCGCCCGACGAGCAGCTCCAAGCAGCCCCGCCTCGCGCCTTGTCCCGTGAAGATTGTCGCTTGTGCTGAGTTCAGGCTCCACGTTGACCAATGCTCTGCTCTTTTCGCACATATTAAAGCGGAGTAAAGCCGCGTCGGGCTTACATGCGCGGTCTTGGCGCGACCTTCGGAGCACCGTCGCGCGACATTGGACCCTCTTACTCAACATCCGCTCCAAGTTGAACTTGAGCTCCTCGCGCAAGGTTGTCGCATTAGCATTGCGACCGGCATGCGCTTCGATAAGAGAGGCGAGTGGCGTCGCTCCGTGCTGCTTTACTGTCTGTATGGGGGCGCTCACTAACCTGTGGCATGTGCGGCGGACCGTGCACGCGTCTGTGCACGCAGTGGCCGTCGTCACGGGCGCTGGCAACGGCCTGGGCCGCGCATACGCTGAGTATCTCGGCAAGCTCGGCGCTCGAGTTCTAGTGAACGACCCGCAAGTCGATGCGGCAGACCACGTGGCCGCGCGGCTGGGCAACGGTGAGCACGCGTTGGCCAACTACGACAGCGTCGTGGAGGGCCACAAGGTCGTGGAGGCCGCCATGGCCAAATGTACGATGCACGAGGCGAGACGAACGAAGGGGGAAAAGGTGATGACTGCACGCCAACGACGTGCTTGACGCTGTGTATACTTGACTCCAATGGCGTGTGGATAACAGGGGGCCGCGTGGATATCCTGGTGAACAACGCCGGCATCATCCGTGACAGCTCCTTCGCCAAGATGACGCAGGAGCAATGGGACGCTGTCTACCGCGTGCACCTGGAAGGCACCATGAGGTGATGACCGTGACTTGTGCTGACCTCGAAGATCTTGCTGCGCCACAACGCGGAATCTAACGCGTCTACCTGCGTGTTGCGGTGTTGCGGTGTTGCGTACTGCTAGAGTGACGAAGGCGTCGTGGGACGTCATGCGCGCGCAGGAGTACGGCCGCATCGTGAACATCGCGTCGGCCTCGGGCCTCTATGGGAACTTTGGGCAAGCCAACTATTCGGCCGCCAAGCTGGGCATCGCCGGCCTTACCTTCACGCTCTGCAAAGAAGGCGCCAAGCGCAACATCCTTGCGAATGTCGTGGCCCCGCTAGCGCAGTCGCAGATGACGGCGGGGCTGCTGGACCCGCGTCTGGAGGAGAAACTCACGGCCGACAGCGTCGCCGCCTTTGTCGCGTGAGCTCGGCGGCATCTAAACCGCGTGCGTGGCGAGCTAGAAACGGGAAAACTGACTGCGATTCGTGTATGTATGTGCACGTTGGTATAAGCGCAGGTATCTGTGCCATGAGAGCTGTAACCGCTCTGGCAACGTGTACGAAGTCGGCGGAGGTTGGGTGGCTCAGGCGCGCTGGCAGCGCTCACGTGGCGTCGCCTTCGCGCCCGAGGAGCTCTCGCTCGAGGCCATCGCGGCGCAAATGGACGAGATCGAGGTGCGTTTGCGTCATACCCGCTGCAATTTCCAGAAGGAGCTGGCGAGGCATGACCTCTGACCATTGCTACCCGCATTCTTCTCGCTGATGCCGGTGCTGTTGACGCTTTGGCTGCGGACAGAACTTTGATGTAGAGCCCACGCGCTATCCCAAGAGCCTGCAGGACACCATCGCGCATGTCCAGACCGTCCTCAAGTGAGCGAGCGCGGCGCATGCGAGTTAACCAGCACAGTAGACGGGGCTGCGCACTCGGTTGTGGCGAGATGAGAGGTGGCGAGTCGAGCCGTAACGCGTGTGCCTGAGGGTGTTATACATTGCATATTGGTACGGCTAGCCGACTGCTGCCGCGGCAGCGTGGACTTGGCAGCTTTCATGTCGCTGTCGGGTGCCCTGGCTTACATGAGCTTGGCGCTGGCCACGTCGAAGGGGCCCTTCTGGGCCGGCTGCTTGGCGGGCTGCTTGGTCTTCTGCGGTGCACCGCCCAGCAGGTACTCGATGGAGTAGAGGTCCTTGACGCGCTGCTGCGGCGAGGGCTTGGCGCCCTTGGAGGTCGCCTTGAGCAGCTTGTTGCTCGACACCACGAAGGGGCTCTTGCCGCCGTTGAGCGTGGCCAGGTTGAACTTGTCCGTCAGCTTCGGGTCGCCGCGGCGGCGCGCCGCCTGTGCGGCCGAGCTGATCGCACGCGAGGCCATCTTTGCGGAGGGACGAAGTCGACTGGTGGCTTCTGGGCTTGGTGGCGGATGTTGGAATGGCAAGATGTGGCCTTGGGGCGGAAGGTGGGCAAGGGGCGATCACACTTGTCAGTATCTTGGTATTGCACTTGGTGAGTTGTTTGGGTCTTGTACGATCAATGCACTGACATAGAGAGAATTGTGGTTTCACCAAGGCGAGGTGTCGGGTTGCTGTTTGACGTCGCCAAACCTGTAGCATCAGATATGTTCTTCAAGAGCCGCGAGACGCGACAAGGCCCGACCATACACTCCAAGAGAATAAGGAGCCTGCGAGAACGCATCTAGAGAAATCCTCACTTCGGATCCCCTTAGCTCTGGAGCATGACGCGGAGGAACCCACCGGAATGCTGCCCTTGGCCTCTGACCTCCGCAAGACTTGTTGTCCGTAGACGAAGTCTTCGCCGCATGGAAGCTGTAGCCTCCGTCACTCGCCGCCCACGAACTTGCACGAGAAGCCGAACGCGCGAGAGCTTCGACTGGAGCGCGCTACATGCAGTGCATGCGCCCCACGCTTTCAGGTCAACCTGCCCGCGTGAATACCGTTCATACCACCCTCGGTGCTGCCCAGAACGACTTCCCCGCCCCTCTCGGACCAGACGCGCGGGGAAGACGACGCCGCCGGCTGCATTTAGCACGGCTCGCGTGCCTCTAATAGCTCGCATGGCGTCCGTTTCGTGCCACCACGCTAAGCCCCCAGCTGCTGGACGTTCTTGCTGCCATTGCCAGCGACGTCACCACAGAAAGAGCAAGGACGGAAGCCTCACCGGCCTCGCCGTCGACGTCCGCCATGACGTCCATGCCACCTCGAGCGGCTCGATCAGCCGCTGGCGGTACCAGAACCGCCAGTCCAGCCGCCGCGTCGCCATCGTCTCCGTCCAAAGCTCGGACGACGCGGACGCCCAGTATGGACGAAGTGCTGGCGGCGGACGGCAGTCTGGACCTGCGCTTGCTCATGATGTCCATGTGGAAGCATCGTGGCGACGTGGCCTTCGTGGGCGAGCTGTGCCACCGCCTGTGCAGCTTGACCGTCAGCCAACGCATGCTGGACGAGGTGGAGTTCTACCTGCCGCAGCTCGCGCACATGGTGGTGCACCTCGAGCGCGAACTCCCCGTGGAAGCCATGGAGCAGTTCGTGCTGCTACTGTCACAGAGCAGCGTGCATTTCGCACTGCAATTCTTCTGGATCATCTACGCGGCCTTGGACGAGAACCGCCCCAAGCGGCCTGGCGCCAACGTACGCACCTTTGCGCGTTGCGCTCAACTGCTACTCGCTCTGGAGCAGTGCTTCGTGTATGGCTCTCCGGCGGCTCGCCAAGTGACGGAGCTGCTCACAGCCAACAGTATCTCCAAGGACGAGAGGGACCAGATCCTCATGGCTGATCGCCGCTTCTTCGCGGCGCAGCAAAGCACGAGCGCAACCACCACTGGCAGCAATACAGCAGCCAGCGGCGAGCGAGAGGCCCTCGTGCCGTTCACGGGAGGCTGGTTGTTCAAGAAAGGTGGTGGCACCAGCACGATGGGCCGCCGCAACTGGAACCTGCGCTGGTGTCGCCTTGAGCACCGCATCTTGCTGGTCTTTACCAAGGCGACGGACATGGAACCGCGTGCCGCCATCTCGTTACATGGCGCCGAGGTCCACGTCCTAGAGAACCAGCGCCACCCGTTCTACTTCGAGATTACGCACGCTTTCAGCGAGACGAAGGCCAAGTTCTCTGCGCAGAGCGCCGAGGAGCTGGCCGTCTGGGTGGCGCAGCTGCAGAAGAGCGCTGCCGTGCCCGCGCCACCCGCCGGCAGTCCCACGAAAGGCAGCGGAAGCCCAGAACGTTCACTAGCGCGCATGTCCTTTGCCATGCGCTCCTTCATCATGCAGTCGTCCACCAACGTGAACACGAGCGATGACGGCGCCGAGTCGGCTTCCACGGAGACTTCTCCTTCCAAGACGGACGCGCTTGGTAGACCGCCAGCTCTTACCACGGACGAAGCACTCGCCGAGCAGCTGGATCAGGCGCGTACGCACCTGCAAAGCAGCGACGTGAGCGCGTGCTCGACGCAGGCCGGAGGCGACACGGAGGTGAGCAGTACCTCGCTCACCGACGGCTGCTATGCTTCGGATGCGTTGATGCAGTCGCTGTTGCTGCCGGACCAGCGTCGGCGCTACGAGTTCTTCTGTGGCATGATCCACTTTATCAAGGCCGTCACTGACGTGTCCGAGGCTCTGCGACGTATTGAGCCGCCCAAGCGGAAGGAGGCATTGCGTCCGCAGCTGGAGAGTCTCCGAATCCCGTCACGGGCCTACATCCCGCTCTGCAGGTCTACAGACGTACGTACACTCAAACTCAGCATCTGAGGCTGAGGTATTTGGCTCGCGCAACCTGTTCTAACGTTTTGGCATCCTCCTGTGTTTGTATGGACAGCCCTACTGCAAAGTGCTCTCCGTGTTTGTAGACGAAGGTCGCGTCTTTACTACCCATGTGCGTCCCTTTCACTGCACCATGATGCGCTTTGTTTCTCCTTTCAGGTTGCTCACTGCCGTCTCGGCTCTCGTGATTGCATTACTTTCGCGTGCATGTTCGGATTACTGCCAGGAACGTGCACCGTGTCTGTTGTACTTTGGCACGGAGCAGAACGAGAGCGGAGACGACGTGTCCAAAGCGCTCTTTGATGAGCTCTACGACGCACGGACGGTTCGAAACGGTGATGTTGACGGGATCGACAATGGCGACAGCAAATTCGGTGCTGGGTTCGATGATGACATTGCGGATCTGGTGCTGGTCGAAGATACGGCCGAGGATATTGAATCTCCAGCCACGATCGAGCAGTTTTCAAGGAAGAAGTCTCCGTTCTTGCGCGAGCTGCTGGCGGTACGTGGGGAACACAGCCACTCATTTGGAGGTTCTAATTCACGGCGGTCACTGAGGTGATGGATTACCTTTGGCCGGTGTTGATGCAGGATAAGACACGCAGACAACGTCTGGAGGAGACGTTCGGTGAGCTGAGTTTCAACAAGGCAGAGCGACTGAAGGCCAGCGCGGAGAGTACCGATCCGCAGCGTTGGCGCCTGGCGGGGGTTATGGCTAAGAGCTTTGACGACCTGCGGCAGGAGGTGCTGGTCATGCAGATCATCTCGTACTTCCAGCAGATCTTCGAGCTGGAGAGGCTGCCCCTGCGTCTGCATCCGTACCGCATCCTCTCCACGGGCGCCAGCACGGGACTCATTGAGGTAGTGCGCAATGCCATGTCACTGGACGGCATCAAGAAGACATCAGGCTTCAAGAATCTGCGCAGCCACTTTGAGCAGGTGTACGGTGGTGCCACCGGCAATAGCGAGGCTCCCGACAGTGGGGACGGCCCGGAACTGCTCCGCCAAGCCAAACTAAACTTCATTCACAGCTTGGGTGAGACCACGGGGACTTGCGCTTTAGTAGCAGTAAGCACTTGACTGTACATCCGCTAACTGTGGTTGTATTCCATGTGGTTTGTGTTTATCCTGAAGCCGCGTACTCCATCGTGTGCTACGTCCTGGCCATCAAAGACCGTCACAACGGCAACATTATGCTGGACATTGAAGGCTACATCGTTCACATCGACTTTGGTTTCTGTACGTCCTACGGCGCCAAACATTGCGACTTACTTCTGCGGTTGCTGGTCGCCATACTCACCGTTACCTTGTACTTGCTGTTGCCAGTCTTGGGGCGTGCCCCAGGAGGAAGCTTCAGCTTCGAGACCGCACCTTTCAAGCTCACGGCTGAAATGGTGGACGTGCTCGGAGGGAAGACCTCGTCCAACTTCCAGTACTTCTCGGATCTGTGTGTGCGCGGCGCGCTTGCGGCTCGAAAACACGCACAGACGATCTACACGCTCGTGGAGGTGATGAGTTTCCACTCGAAGTTGCCATGCTTCGCGACGGGGGCCGCCGCGCCACTCGCAGGACTACGAGAGCGTTTGTTCCTCAACATGCCCGAGGAGAAAGTAGCACCTACCATTAGGAGCATGGTGGACAGGGCTTACGACCACTTCGGCACCAACAAGTACGACCAGTTCCAGGTGTTCTCCAACGGCATTGCCAAGTAGAAACCCTGGCATTCAGACAGAAAAATTAGTTTCATCGATTATCCCCGAGAGTTCGTGTCGAGCCGGGGTGAATCGCTAGATCACAGGTCATGCATGGCCTTTGCACCCTTTCGCTTCTCTGGGTGATGCTGCATACATGACAGCAAAGCGTAGCGTCAGCCGAAGAGCTGTTCCTACCATGCTCCAACCAAGGATGCCCGCAATGTAACGAACCGAAAGCTTCAGCAGCACTCGAGACAGCCGAGATTTTGCTCGCAGCGATACGTAACGCTGTCCCTTTGCTGGCAGTACGAGCGGCGACGGCAATTGAATGCGTCTGCTGCCCGTCCTCGTTGATCACCACGACGCGGAACTTGTAGCGCCGGTCTGGGAATAACCCTTCAACGGTAGTTGATCTGCATGTTCAAATCGACAGATCAGACCACCTGCACGTCCCAATCTGCCCATTCCCGCAGGGCCTACGCACGTAGCAGAGAGGTCGTCAGTTTTGAAGATGGCCTTCCACGCACAAGTCCCGTCGGGACCAGGGGATGACTGGTAGAGGACGCAATGGAGGCCAGGTCGATGGTCCTTCTCCGCAAATTCCCACGATACGGCCACGCTCGTGGATCCCACAGCACCGATGTGCAGCAGTGGTGGCAAAGGCTTGGCTGTGGCACTCCACGCGGACATCCAAGATGCAGCAGCCTATTAGTACGTGTCAACGAGACGTCATGTGCATGACGCGTTGCCAGTGGACGTGGCGTACCTTTCCGCGTCTTCCCTGCCTCCGACTGCAAGCTGAACTCGCTCATGCCGTGCAAACTGATGGCAGCAATTGTGGCCACGTACTCTGTGTCAGCACAGAGTCCTGTGATCGTCGTCTCAGTGGGGAATGCGACTGCCAGCACGACTTTCGTCAGGGCTGACGCCGATAGGATCCGGATCTTGTAGCCCGAAATGGGCACGACCTCATCTAGCTGGGTCTGTGGTGGTGACCTGCAACCCGGAGCATGCACACCATCAGTTGTCCCATTCAACTTCAACCAAGAGTTCTTGATTTGCGGAGTACTTGCAGGTTAGAACCAACCATAGCGCCTTGAGTTCTGTATCAGATATAGGCTCTAGCATCGGTGCCGCTGGAGCTGCAGGAGCTACATTGAGGAAGCAAGCACGAGAGCTTCGAGCTATTAGGAGCATTGATAAATAGATAGTAGCATGCAGTACGAACAGCACGTACCCCTTCCCGAAAGACTCCGAAACAATCTGGTGATGGCCTCCGTCGTGGACACGTCCACAGGAGTAAGTCCATGCTGCGAGATCGAACCAGTAGGCGGAGTCCACAGGAAGGAGACCAAGAAAAGTGAGTGTTTGGCCGCGATTGCGCTGTCCAGTCGGAAGTAGCAGAAATGCGACTCAGAGAGATAAGCCGCACCTCCTTTTCCGCGATCCGAAGGTCGACTCGGTGCTGGACAACAGATCCACAGCGCAACAGGTCCACAGTGAGCCGTCGGGACAGCAAGACCAAATACTTTGGATGTGGAGCTGCATGGAAGCGCTTACGAACCTGCAGCAAGAGCTCGACCACGTCTGTTTTCGCTTGTTGGGCAGCGAAGAAGACGGGCGTGCACCCGGAACCATTTGTAGCGTTGACGTTGGCTCCGTGTTGAATCTACAGACGGAGATCATGCGCACATTGATCAGTGCAACGCCATGTGTGTGTGTGTGTGACAACGCAGCGCTTAGAAGAAGTAGCATATCCCTGTCAACTTACGAGGACGTTGCAGACTGCTACGTGGCCTTGGTATGCTGCGTAATGCAGCGGTGTGTTGCTGTTCTGCACACGGAGACAGGTAAACGCGAGCCATCAGGTCACACCACACAGGATCAACAGCGCGTCGGCCAAATGTAACACTCTCAAAGAGCTCTCGTACGCCATATTCGGACGCGTCTCGCTCTTTGACAAGGCTCGCGTCGGCCTCCACGAGGTGCGCCACAACGTCCGCGTCCCCATTCCAGCACGCCGTGTGAACATCCACGCGGAATCTCTGGCGGCCAAGGTCCTTGAGCCTCGCCAACGTCGTCTCCACGTGGCCCAACTTGTCTTCCTCGCTCGTCTGTGTCATCCACCAGTCGGCGAACTCCTCTCGGTCCACGACACCATCGCCGTTCTTGTCCAGAAGACGCAGTGCCTTGCGCAGGTCGCGCTCCGTGAGCACGCCGCCGAGATCAGCCACCACGTGGCGCAGCTCCGCGGCGTTGATCCAGCCGCTACCGTCCTCGTCGTAGCAGGCGAATGCGGCTCGCGCAGTCTTGCGCAGCTCCTCACACTCGGCCATGGCTCCACTCGACTGCTCGTGGGGAAGAGAGGAGGCTTTGGACAGCAATAAGCGAGCCACGCACCAGTTACGCCACCCCCACGACCCCTCAACGCCATGTATGCAAGCCTCCATACTCTCCATCTCGTGCTACATTCACTCGTGTTCATTACAAATCGTGTGGCCCCCTCTTCCAGTACTGGTCACTGGCAGGCCAGCTGTGATGACAGTCGTCCGGAAGTCATGACACCTCCCGTTCCGTTCGCTTATGGCAACTGTTTGCTCCAGAAGTGGCGGATGATCTCGCGCTGCACGTCGGCCTCGCCCTGGAGATAGTCGCCCTGCGCGCGCCGGTCCTTCATGAGGTACGTGAGCGCGCTGCCGAACCGCACGAGGTACGGCTCGATCCGCGTCTCCCACATGGCCGGGTCCCATGGCACCTTCGTGAGCTTGGTCTGCGTCTTGGCCGCGTGCAAGTGCTCCACGAGCTCGCCGTCGGTGGCGCCCAGGATGAAGAGGTAGGTCTGCAACTGGGCCACGTCATACTTGGGCAGCGGCGTGAGGAAGCGCTTGAGGCGGTTCTTGACCTCGATAACCTTCCCGTCCGCGCGGCCGTCGATCTTGCCGCCCACCAGCACGTCGTAGGCGCCCACGCTAGCCACCTTGCGCTTGGAGAAGACGAGGTTGCGGTCCGTGACCGGCACCTTTCGTTCCTGCTGGTACTGCTCGATGCCCGCGGTCTCCTGCTTGATGCCGAAGCCCTTATGCATGGTGGACGTCACGTGCTGCACCACCTCGGCGCGCACCTCGGGGGGCGTGGAGGCCGGTAGAGCCTGTGCCACCTTGGTCGTGGCCTCCACCACCTTGGTGGTCGTATCGGCGGCCGCGGCCTCCTGTACCAGCGCCTCGATGGCGGGCGTCGCACCCAGTTGGTGCACCACGGCCGCCACCTTTTCCTCGGGTGTGGGCAGCGCCAGCTCCAGCTCCTTCTGCAGCCGCGCGATCTGCCGCGGGTTCGTGCGCTTCCACACGTCGAAGAACACGTCCTCGATCTGCCGGTACGGGTTCAGCGCGCTCACCACGGGCACCTCGCTCGCGAAGATCATGATGTTACGCCCAAAGCGCTTCCCCGCCGCCGCCATGCTGCTATTCAAGTGCTCAATTGAGCGTCGGGCACCCCGTTTCGAAGTAAGGTATCGCCCGGTAATTGGCCAAATATAGGAAATAGAATTTCAGCCAATGAAAGCGAGGAGCACGTCTCCGTGAAATGAAAGCGAAACCGATGTAGGAGTTCATCTTGATGAACAACCTGATGTGATGCGGGCAACGTCGTCGTTGCAAGGAGCATTCAATGAGGAGCTTGTCACGAGTAGACGCTCTGTCTGGCGGGGCTGCTTTTCGATGCCGTGGCTGTTGTCTGCACTGTTTGAGGCAAGTGCTTCCCAGCAAGGAGATTGGGACTAGGAAAGCACGACTGCCTTGGTGAATAATTACAAGTATGCCTGCAATCAAAGCTACGGGTCTCACACGAACGCGCAATCGCGCTGTTGTTCATCTTTGTGCGTGCGTTTGGCTGGCATACTCGTCTACAACCTTGCATTGCACAAGCGGACGCCTGGTTACTGCGGACAAACATCGTAATCCTGTCGCAATCTCATTCTAACCACTCGCTGCAACGCGATGAGATGAACACCAAGAGCTGATGATGAGTCAAGCGACGCTCCTACGAGCCTCGCAGCGGAGAAAATTTGCAGGCTGCAGTTGTCCAGCCATTTGCCACTTGCAAATTCGCACTGTAACCTCAAAACCCCAAGCTTCGCGAACTTCTTGTGACGGTACTGCCTTGCTCCGTGGCGCCGGGCTTCTCTGCCTGCTGCCGCGTTGTTCGAACTGAATCCGTGGGGCTGCATATACTGCGACTCTGTGCAATGGGTGGTGTGTGTACTAACACCCAACCAGCGAGGGGTGCCAAGTCCAGCCATGGACCAGTTCCATGCGCTGGCTGGCTGAGATCATACCCTTAGAACCTGATCCGGTTCACACCGGCGGAGGGACTGCTGCGGCTCTGCTCGTGCCTTCTTGTTGACGCGTACATGCGTGTCTTCCTCTGTGCTCCTTCCTGATCCTCCTCACGCAGGAAACCGAAGGTAAGCTGCGAGGAGGTGTCCATGCAACGGCTCTCTCGAGCGGCTGCTCACTGCTCACTCCTTGCACCGTGGTGACTTTGCTCTACTGCAACGAGAAGCTCTAGACCTCCAGCGCAAACCCTTCCTGCCGACCAATTCAACTCGATATGCTAGCGATCGGAGTGACCTATGGCGTCATGATCGCCACCCTCGTGTGCGTGGCAGTGTACGCCATCGTCGTGAGCCGCCACATGCAGGTCAACTCGCTCTACAACTTTCTTAGGTACTCGTCCAGCACACTGTATCGTACTGCTTTGCTTGTCGCGTCGAGAGGTGATCCTAATCAACCACTTTGCAGCGCCAAAAACTCGACGAGCGCCATGCGTCTGGCCTGGTGCTTCTTCGCGTCGTGCATGGGCTCCGGAACTCTGTTCGCCTTCCCAGAGATCGGTGTGAACGCCGGTTCTTGGGGCGTCATCGGATATGCACTCTCGGGGATCACGGGCATGCTAGCGCTCGCTGTAAGTTGCTCCAACTCGACCCTTGATCTCGTCGCCTTGCTCTGTATATCACCTCCGTCGTACTTACAAACTGGTGTATGTGTGCGTGTGTGTGTGTGTTGCTTTGTGCCTTGGGCCAGTTCGTCGGCCCGTACACGCGCTCAACGATCGGTGAAGGCGTCACGATGACGGATGTGGTGGCGAAAGTACGTTCGATGCTGGTCTCGAGTGGCCGGTACTGCCATGCACATGTGAAGTGACCGGTTTGGGTTGCATGCATGCTTTGCTTCGCAGCGCTTCGGCTACGTCATGCAAGTGTACATCGGCCTCATCTCGGTGTTCTACCAGTTCATCATGCTGGCCTCGGAGCTCACGACAGTAGCGGAGCTCACGGTCATGCTGTCGCCCAACGCGCACCCGATCGTGCCCATTGTGGTGGTGGCCTTCCTCACGAACCTCTATCTCCTCATCGGTGGCCTTCGAGCCAGCCTGGCCACCGATGTGTGGCAAGGCGTCGGCGTGCTGTTGTTGCTCACCGTGGTGTGCGTCGCCATGTGCTTCCATGTGGAGATCCCGGACGGGGCGTGGAAGGAGACCAAAGTAGCCGCCTTCACGACCGCGGGCTTCGAGACGCTGGTGACGCTAGTGATCGCCGTGACGGCTTCCAACCTTTTCTTCACGGGCTTCTGGCAGCGTGTGTACGCCGCCTACGACGACGCCACGCTGCGCAAGGCGGCCTTCTGGGCTTGCGCCATCATGACTCCGTTCACGGTGGCGCTGGCACTCGTGGGAATGATCTCGTACCTGGCGTACCCCGACGGCGACTTGTTCTTTGCCATCCTGCTGGACATGGGTCGCGGCTGGCAAGTGCTCATCGCCGTCGTCATCGCTGCGCTGGCCTCGGGCGTCAGTGACTCCATCCAGATCGGCATCGTCGCGGAGCTCAGCACCTGTTTCCCCAAGCTAACACTGCTGCACGCGCGGGTCATCTGCGGTACGTCGATCCCTCTGCTTCTTGGGAGTATTCATCCTTCCTCTGCTCCACCCAGTGACGTCTCGCGCTCTCGGTTGTCGTGACTGTGCGTTGCTCATTTCTGTAGTGCTCATGAACGCGCCGGCGATTTGGATGGCCTACCAGCAGTACGACATTATGAACCTCTACCTCATCGCCGACCTGCTGTGCACGGCCGCCGTGGGGCCCATGCTGCTTGGTGCCTGGAAACCCGCCACCCCCATGGGGGCCATCGCCGGTTCCATCGCCGGACTGACAACCATCTTCGCGTGCGGCGTCATCGCCCAGGGCAGGTTCATGGGCGGCTTCAATTGGTTCGTCCTACCGGACGGCCTTTACTCGCTGAACAGTATGATTACCTTCATCGTGGTGCTCATCGTCCCGCCGGTCGTGACGGTGACCGTGTCGCTGCTGGTGCCCGTGAACAAGGACCCCACAGCGCATCACTTCCTGCTGTCCCGCTCACCGGTCCTGGGCGCCCTCAGCACGTAACCAACCAGTTTGAGCCGGTGATTGGGCTCAACCACCCAGCCACGGCACCAGCACGTCTGTGCGTTCACGTCGGCGCATACGAATGACCCAAGACCGCGATGGAAACAGCGTCGGAGCGTTCCCGATACTCCGTTAGCACATCTGGGAGCTTCGTTCCCATCGAGTTACTAAACGTGATAAGCCCATTGCATTGGAACCCGACGACCACGGAGGGCCCTCACTCGGTTACTTTGCTTCACAGCCGGAGTTGGCTAGCTCTTGCCTGGTACATGTACTGGCCCTCGCAGCAAAACGACCTTGAACAACGACGATCGCAGCCGCGCATACGGGTTGGTTGCTCTCCTCGGAGGCTCGGGAAATGGCGATAAAGCAGCACCGGGAGGGTGCCAGTCAGCGCGAATACAGCTGCCGGGCTCACTCGCCCTTGCGCTCGCCTAACGAGACCATCAAGGCCGACACCTTGCCGTATCTGCTGCCGCGCCAGGCCGCTCCAAATGACATTGGCCGTCCGCTTCATTTTCAGAGTTGGTGACGCTGCTGAAGGTGTCGAAGTGCGAGAACCCAGTGGTAATTTCGGGCCAGGTGAAGGCGCAAAAGCTCGTCATGTCGATGCACGTGCTGCTTCCTCTGCTTCTGCTGCTAGAGCTGCGAATCGACGACGCAATGCAATTGTGCGCTCAGCGAGCGACCCAGCAGCCAGTGGAGACGCATGACTTTGAGCAAGACGGGCTTGAACTCTGGCCGAGGTGGCGTGGCGCTGGCAATTATCGCGAGTTTTGGCCAAACTTCCACAACCCGGTACTCGGCAGTGAGCGACGCGCCTATGCTCGTGACCACGACCA
>JAADYJ010000350.1:0-24460 GCA_023338205.1 Halophytophthora polymorphica
GCATGCTCGCCGGGTAGTCGCCGTTCACGATCGGGTTGAGGAACCAGCCAAAGTCGAAGTCCAGTGCGCGCTGCGCAGCGGCCACGTCCTTCGGGTTGGACGCGTCCAGCGGGTAGAAGTAGCTGGAGACCAGCACGATACCAATGCGAGCTTTCTCACCTACGACACCGCTGGCCCGAAGCTCACGGAACTTCTGGACGGCCTTCGCGTGCGAGATCAACACGTTGCGGGAGACCGTGTAGGCCTCAGTGGGTGACCCGCTGTGGAAGGGAGCGAGCCAGCCCTGGCCGTAGCCATATCCAACGAAGCCCAGCGGCTCGTTGAACGTCGTCCAATAGTTCACCTTGCCGCCGAATTCGTGGAAAAGTAGCGTCGCGTACTCCAAGTAGTGGTCCACGATGCCCGGGTTCAGCAGGCCCTGGGGCGAGAATTCATTCTGCAACTCCGTCGGCAGGTCCCAGTGGTAGATGGTCAAGATCGGTACGATGCCCTTGGCGTTCATGTCGTCGATGAGCGCATGGTAGAACGCGATGCCCTCCGGGTTGGGGACCATGCGGCGGGTCTTGACATCCCAGTTCATGGCACGCGACCACGAGATGGAGAAGCGCAGCGACTGTAGCCCCATGTCTACCATTAGGTCCAGGTCGTCCGGATAGCGGTGGTAGAAGTCGTCAGCCACGTTGGCACATGCCATACCGGGCCGTTCGCGGCACAGGTCGTCCCAGATGCTGGGCGTGCGGCCACCCTCCGCCACGGCCCCCTCAACTTGGTACGCCGCAGTGGCGGTGCCGAACATAAAGTCGTCAGGGAGACAGCGCGGCTCCGAGCCAGCTGCAGTCGGGCTACTGGCTGCAAAAATTGTGGCGGCAGTACCTCCCACGAGCGCGAGCCAACGTCCGAGGATCCCCATGCTTCTGACGGACGAGCAGCTCAGTCTTGGCCAGCGGAAAAAAACGAAAGTGATCGCTCGCATTGACTCTGTGGGTGAGAAGCGGTGGTCGAAGGGAACCGACCAGCTTGAAGTGAGAAAGTTTGGCGCAAATCGGGCCGGCTAAACAATGGCATCCATAATCAAACACCCATACGGAATCTCTGACGGCCGTACCGTCCGGGCTGCAACCACAGATCAAAGATGCCGCTGGGCGGCGTGTGCTTTGCCGGCTCCCTTTTGTCTGGATGCAGCGAAGGCGATGTATGCACTGCACCGGCATGAGTGTACGTACGCACCCTCCGTGCCGGAACTTCACGAGCTGGATGCAGACCGCAAGCTAAGTGATCCAACATACGAGTCGTTTTGGCAGTCGCTTATCATTGGTTGTGATTATGCTACCGAAAAACAGAAGCAAGAACGACCCCAAAGTCTTCCTCGGGCCTAGTGGCGATCAAGCCGTCGACAGAGCCGGAAGCCGGGCATACCCACGGCGACGCATTCTGGTCACCCCGACGACCACAGTCATCGTGACTGCAGCAGCAGCAAGCAGCAAAGTCCAATCCGCAGCGCGGCTAAACTCCGTCGCCAAGACAACGTTAGCACCAGTCTCCAGAGTGCCCAGCTCGCCTGACTTGCCCAGGCACCTCGTCGTCGCCACCTTAGAGTACCATTTCCCGGCCAAGCGCGTCGTGCGCTTCAAATCCGATGCCTTTGGCAAATATCCGTCTTTGGATCCCGTCTGCGCCGTGAAGTTCACGTGGTTGAGTCCGAAACGCGGGCCGTAGGTGCCCCATTCGTAGTTGTCAAGAAACGACCAGGCCGTGTAGCCGATCACGGGGATCTTCTCCTCCACCACAGCCTTGTAGACTTGCTCCAGGAACGACTGGAAGTACCACAGCTGGTCCGTGTTGTCGATCTGTTCGTCTCCGCACCAGCCGTTCTCGGTCAATAGAATGTCGGCAGTCGGGTCGTGCTTGTGCAGCCACTTGATCGTCTCCAGGTACCCGGGCGGGTAGCCCGTGAACATTTCGCAGTGCGCATTGTTGTGGCCACTCCGTGACCCGGGGACGATGTGACTGTCATCCAGCCCCTTGTCGCGAGGCCACCCGGCAGGAAGCGAGGCGCAGCTCATGAGCGACGAAGATGAGTCACAGTCCGTGACCATGCGGGAAAAATAGTGGTTGAGCATGAAGAGGTCGTAGGAGCCCTTGAGCAGAGCGGCGTCCTCGGCAGTAAAATGAGGCAAGTTCTCGCCCACGCGCTCACGCATCACAGCCGGATAATCTCCAGTGATCAGTGGCCTGAGGAACCAGCCCACATCGAATTCGAGTCCCCGTGTGGCAGCGGCCACGTCCTTTGGGTTGGAGGCGTCCAGTGGGTAGTAGAAGGTCGCAGCCAGCACGATGCCGATTCGGGCCGCGCTTGCGATCTCTCCTGACGCCTTTAGCTCCCGGAACGCTTGCACAGCCTTGCCGTGAGAACGCAGCACGTTGTGACCCGCGATGTACGGCTCGGTTAGCGATCCGCTATGGCCGGGAGGCCCAATGCTCATACCGTAGCCGAAGCCGACGAACTCGGTGGGCTCGTTGAAAGTCGTCCAGTAGCGCACTTTGTGCCCGAACTCGCGGAATGCAAGCGAGGCGAAATCCACAAAGTGGGTGTCGATGTCAGAGTTCAGCCAGGCAGGAGGTGCCAACTCTGTTTGGAGCTCCAGCGGGAGGTCCGAGTGGTAGAGCGTCAGGATCGGCTCGATACCGGTCGCAACCAGTTCGTCTATGAGCGAGTGGTAGAACGCGAGGCCTGCACGGTTGGGCCGCATGCGCTGGAACGTTGGGTCCCAAGTCATGGCTCGCGACCAGGAAATGGAGAAGCGGAAGGACTGCAACCCTATGCCGTCCATGAGCGCAATATCATCCTTGTAGCGGTGGAAGAAGTCGTCAGCTACATTGGCGCATTCCAGCCCGGGCGTGTCACGGCAGTAGGCGTCCCAGATGCTGGGCGTGCGGCCAGACTCGTTGTACGCGCCCTCCACTTGATACGCAGCCGTGGCCGAGCCGAACATGAAGTCGTCCGGGAAGCAGCGTGACTCGACATCAGCGCTAGACGCTGCGAAGGCCAGCGCTCCACTGCAGAGGGTGAAGACTTGGACGACGGTGTTGAAAGCCCGCATGGTGAACTGTCCGCTCGACTGCAATTCGAGGAGTAACGGATAACCGCTGGAGGCGGTTGGATCTCGGTTGAAGTTTGCCGCGAGACTCCAACGATGCTTTCGCCACCGATCATTGATGCTGCATTTTCGAGGAATTCAGCTCATCTGGTCAGCGATGCAAGGTCTAACTTATGCAAAAGCGCTGAGTTGCCACCACGCATCAATGATGTCAGTCGGGCCTCATGGTTGCAGCTCAACACCTCAGACGAAAAGGCAATTCAACAGCCGACACACCACAACGACCTTGCGGGCATTATAGGATTGTAGGCAAGGTTGGTGGCATCATGCCAACGGCTGCCAAACACAAACTATGCCGTTGGCACACGCTTCAGAAGCGAGCCACTAGCGAACGCTCTCCCTTCGTGCCGTGCATCCATGGGCTCAGTTGCGCGATCGGACGGGCTCATAGCCGCTGCGGCGTCTACGGAACACGGCGACGACGATAACGCCAATCGCCACCGCCGCCACCGCCACACAAATGAAGACAATGCCAAACGTGGACCAGCCACTGCTCTTGGCAGTGCCGGTCGCCGACGCAAGCTCGCTCCAACCGTCGATACACTTGGTCGTGGCCACCTTGTTGATCCACTTGGCCGACGGGCGAGCAATACGCGCCAGGTCTGTCGGCTTCGGTTCGTAGAAGTCCGGCGAGCCCGCCTGCTCCGTGAAGTTCACGTAGTACAGCCCGAAGCGAGGACCGTACGAGCCCCACTCGTAATTGTCCAGGAACGACCACGCCGTGTACCCGATCACCGGGATCTTCTCCTCCACCACGGCCTTGAACACCTGCTCCACGAACGCCTTAAAGTACCAGAGCTGGTCCATGTTGTCGATGTCACCGTTGCCACACCAGCCGTTCTCGGTTAGCAGGATGTCGGCCGTCGTGTCCTGCGAGTGCAGGTACTTGATCATGTCCAGATAGCCAGGCGGGTAGCCCGTGAACATCTTGCAGTAGTTGTTGCCGTGGCTGTCAGCGACACCAGCGCGCGTACCGGGCATCACATGAGAGTCATCAATGCCCTTGTCGGCCGGATATCCAGCTAGCAGCGAAGCGCACGGGGTGTCCGAGGCCTCCGAGTCGCAGTCCGTGACCGCGCGAGAGCCGTAGTGGTTCATCATGAACAAGTCGTACGAGCCCTTCAGCAGCTCCGACTCCTCCGCCGTGAAAGTAGGGAGGCGGTCGCCAGCGCGCTCGCGCATGATAGCGGGGTAGTCGCCGTTCACGATCGGGTTGAGGAACCAGCCGAAGTCGAAGTCGAAGCCACGCTTCGCCGCGGCCACGTCCTTCGGGTTGGACGCGTCCAGCGGGTAGTAGTAGTTGGCGACCAGCACAATGCCAATGCGAGCCTTCTCACCCACGACGCCGCTCGAACGAAGCTCGCGGAACTTCTGGACGGCCGTGGCGTGCGAAATGAGCACGTTCCGGGACGCCGTGTAGGCCTGCGTGTCCGATCCAGAGTAACCCGGCGCGTGCATGCCCAGACCGTAGCCGGCGCCCACGAACGAAAGCGGCTCGTTGAACGTCGTCCACATATCCACCTTGGTGCCAAACTCGTGGAAGAGCAGCATCGCATACTCCACGTAGTGGTCCACAATGTCCGCATTCAGCCAGCCCTTCGGCTCCAACTGCGTCTGCAGCTCGCTCGGGAGGTCCCAGTGGTAGATGGTCAGGATCGGCACGATGCCATTCGCATTGAGCTCGTCGATGACGCCGTGGTACCACGCGATGCCCTCCGGGTTGGGCACCATGTGGCGCGTCTCGGCGTCCCAGTTCATGACGCGCGACCAGGACACGGAGAAGCGGAAGGAGTCGAGACCCGTCTCCACCATGAGCTTCACGTCGTCCTTGTAGCGATGGTAGAAGTCGTCGGCCACGTTGGCGCACAGGTAGTCGGGCCTCTCGCGGCAGAAGTCGTCCCAGATGCTGGGCGTGCGGCCGCCTTCTTTCACGGCACCCTCCACCTGATACGACGCTGTGGCCGAGCCGAACATGAACTCGTCCGGGAAGCAGCGCGGCTCGGCGGCGCTGGAGGTGGCGAGCAGCGTGGCGGCGGCGCCCGCGGCCAGCTGGAAGAGGCGGTTGAGCAGTCTCATGGCCAGCAGGAGACGGTCGAGCGTGGAGGTGCAGCGACCAGTGGAGTGGTCGCTTGTTGCTTGACTTGGCAAATGCCCGAATGGATCTCCGCGACCCTAGGGCGGAGTGGGGCGACACAGCCCAGTCGGATGTTCAAGGTGACCGGCTGTTCTCTTGCAGGAAGCTGCATCCACGGAGAAATGATCGCTCCGCGGCCACCTCACCACTGAAGGGGCAATCTCTGTTGCGTGGTCTCGGAGCAGCAGCAGCAGCCTGCACTCCGAGACGCGGTTGTAGCACTTTCATGCGTGTGCGCTCGGACACCCCGGCGGGGCTCGCTGTGCAGGTATGGCGACCTCTTGCTCCGAGCTTCATCAGAGCTGGTCTGAGATCGCAATCACGCTAAAGTTGTCGACAAAACAACGCTTTTCCGGATGAAACGTCACTTCTGGAAAGTTAAGGACGATGCCACTCGTCGCGTCAGATAAGTGTTTTAACGATTCGTACTTTACCGAGTCGCTCGAGTGCGAAGTAGCCCCCTCGAGGCGAAAGATCCTCCGAGGCGAACAAAGCGTGAAGAAGCAAAGCGGCGAGAAGAGCAGCGAGAAGCCGAGTTCCCGACGAGCATGAGCACCCCGACGGTCCAGCTGGACTTCCTGCGCGCGGGCAGCCGCGGCAGCACGATGAGCTACGGAGGCGCCATGGCCAACATGCAGATGGCGGCGCGCGACGACCTGGGCGCGGCCGCCAACGTACCGGACGCGCTGGGCAGCGGCTTCATGCTGCCGCCCGTGGCCAACCCGGCCGAGTACTCGCGCGAGCACTTCAAGGTCAAGTACACGGAGGACAACGACCAGACGCTGCAGTTCGAGAAGGGCACCACCACGCTGGCCTTCATCTACGACGGCGGCATCCTCGTGGCCGTGGACTCGCGCTCGACCATGGGCCCCTTCGTGGCGTCTGGCCAGGTGAAGAAGATCAACCCGATCAACGACTACATCCTGGCCACGCTGGCCGGCTCGGCCGCCGACTGCCAGTACTGGCAGCGCAACCTGGCGGTACAGTGCCGCATGTACGAGCTGCGCAACCGCCACCGCATCTCGGTGCGCGCGGCCTCCAAGCTCATCGCCAACACGTGCAACTACTACAAGAAGTACGGCATGTCGCTCGGCATGATGATGATGGGCTACGACGACGGCAAGCCCGTGCTCTACTACGTGGACGACGAAGGCTCGCGCATCCCGGCCAGCAAGGCCGTGCCCAAGTTCTCCGTCGGCTCGGGCTCCACCTTTGCCTACGGCGTGCTGGACAACAATTGGCGCTGGGACCTCACGGACGACGAGGCCGTGGAGCTCGGCAAGCGCGCCATCTACCACGCCACGCACCGCGACGCCTACAGCGGCGGCTTCTGCAACGTCTACGTCTTCAAGCCCGACGGATTCAAGCACGTCGTTCACCAGGACGTCAACGAGATCCACGACCACAAGCGCGGCTACTAGGCCACCCACACGGAGCCCATGACATCCTCTTGGTCTCAACGCTCCACGTCCCCAGCGGCACATGACAGCGTTCTACTGGCCGCTCCAGCGTCAAGACAGCAAGAGGCCGCAATGGTCCGTGTGCCAGCCCAGCCCAGCCCAGCCCAGCCCTTGGCTTCGGCGGTGGGCTGGCAAGCAGGCCATGGACGAATCCAACGAAACGACCCCGTGTTTGCTTGTGTGCTTGTTTGCTTGGTGCCCCGCCTACCATCGCAGGTCGACGAGCAGCATGCCCACGAAGCCGCGGCTATCCGCCACGGCGCTGAACTGGTAGCCTTCGCTGGCCAGAAAGCGCTGCACCGCCGGCAGCAAGCGCGCGTTGCCCGTGGCGCCCTTGGAGTGGTGGCCCGTGCCCGTGAGCAGGTAAATGTTGTCCACGCCCTCGTCCGCGAGCTTGGGCAGCATCTGCGCCAGGAACTCCACGGCCTCGGCCACATGCAGCCCGTGCAGGTCCATCAGGCGCTCCATATAGAGCTGGCTGGGCGGGTTGCGCGCCTCGAAGATCTCGGACGCCGCCAGGAAGTGCAGGTCCTTCATCTTGGCGTTGTACTCGTGCCCCTGCTTCGACAGCCCCTTCGCCAGCGCCTTGTTCTTGCTACACACACGACCGAAACATCACGTGAGCGAGCAGCCAGGCAGACAAGCACGACAAGCAGACAAGCAGCGGGACGTACTTGCGGTAGGCCTGCGTGGCGCCCATGAAGCACTTATTCCGCGCGCAGGCCATCTCATACGCTTGCTCGCGCAGCTCCAGGTACTGCGACGCCACGCTCTCGCCCGTGGCCACCCACTTGGCCCCCGCGGCGCTCTCCATGCTCCCGGCCTTGTGGTACAGCGCGCGGTGTGACGTGGACGACGGAGGCCCCGCCGCGAGTCGTCTCGACGCCGCGCTCCAGCTGTCCGAGCCACTCGAACCCGTCTGGCCAGCGCCTGACGGCGGTTGTAGCGCCACGGCCCGGGCAAAGTTCATCGACAGACTCTCCACTGCGTCCTGCGTCGACGCGAACTCGTCCCCCAGCGTCGACGCGCCTGGGCTGGCGGTGTCCGTGCCCGCTGACGGCTGCGACGTGGACGGTGACGCTGACGGTGACGCGGCCCTGGACGTTGGCGCTCCACCGGACGCCGCGCTCTGCAGCGACGGGAACATGTCCTCGGCCTGGAAGTCGAGCGTCTGGCCGTTCTCGTCCAGCTCGTCCTCGCTGTCGTAGTCGCGCTGCGCCAGCGCCGAGTCGTCCAGCGCGTAGAACTCGCAAAAGTCGTGGGCGAAGACGCAGTGCTCGGCCTGCAGACACGAGCCGCGCAGCCAGAAGCGGCACGTGATCCTGTCCGTGTCGTGCAGGAACTACACAACGAGCGAGCCACACGCCCAGCGCCGGTGAGCGAGCCACGCACGCAGCAGCCCACGCAGCAGCAGCGCAAGCAGCGACGCACCATGCAATCCGCGCGACGACACTCGCCCTGCAGGTAGTGGCGGCAGACCTGGCCCGGCCCGATGGACTCGCGCTCCAGCGTGGCCTTGAGCACGGCGTGGGCCTTGTCCACATCCAGCCCCACGAGGCGCAGCAGGTCGCACAGACGGATGGGGTCAATGTCCGGGAACTTGAGCTGCAAGTGGCTCACGAGCTACAGCCGCAGCCGCAACAGCAACAGCAACACACGAGCCAGACACGACATGAGCCAACACGCCCCGCGAGACACAGCGACAGCGCCAAGAGAAAGCAGACAACCACAGCAACAGAGCAACAGGCCCACGCGTCCGAGGCCCGAGCCAGGAGCGAGGCCCGTGGGGCACACTACCTCGTAGGCAACCGACCAGAAAAAGCTGTCCTCGTCCTGCATAGAGGCGCCGTCCGCGTGCTCCTCGTCGCTGCTGGCGTCCTCGTCCTGGCGTCTCCCGGCGTCCACCTCCACGTCGCCGTCCACGCGGCCGTTCTCGCGCATCGGAGGCGGCGACGTGGCCGTGGCCGTGGCCGTGGCCCAGTGGTCGATGGCGCCGTCGGGACTACCGCTGGACGTCGACGCCGGGTGGAACTCGGGGAATGGCGACGTCTGGAACTTGGCGAGCGACAAGGAGCCGGCCACGAAGGTCGAGGCCGACGACTTGGAGAGCGACAGCGCGCCAGGCACAAACGTGGGCGCCGAGGCCTTAGGCCGAGACAGCACGCCAGGCACAAACGTGGGTGCCGAGGCCTTGAGCTCCTCGTCCTGCGCCATCACGTCGTTGATGTCCACGAGGCCGTTCATGATGGCGGCGGCCGAAGCTCGGTCCGCCGCGTCCCCGTGGCCGCCGCTCTCCGTGGCCATGGCCATGGCCGCCTCCGTGAGCTGCTCCGGACTGTCCGCGAGCTTGGCCAGCTCGTCCACGAACTCCTGCGCGTGCTCCTGCGGGGTGCGCGGCCAAGAAGCCAGCAGCCAGTGAGTTCATCGGTCCATCAATCAATCAGTCAATCGCTTCTCGAGCTCCAGTCGGTGCACCATCTTGGCCACTTCCGCGCCACGCACACGCGCGCCGCGCCGTGGCAGTCGCGTCGTACCTCGTCCTCGGGCGAGAGCCAGCCCATGAGCACCTGGTGGATATTGAACTTGGCGTCGTCCAGGTCTTCGTCGTCGCCGCCGTGCGAAGGCAGCATGCCCACGATGTAGGGCGCGAACACGCCGTCCACTCCGAGAGCCTCCAGCCGAGCCGTGGCCCACGCCTCCAGCAGTTGCATGGCCTCCTCACGGGCGCGTCGAGCTCGCGGTCTGCGCTGCCTGGCGTCCGAGAGAGCGAGCTGTACGCACGCTTCCTTCCGCCCTTCCTGGCTTTCTTCCTTCTTCTCCAGAGCCTAACGCTCGCATGGAGCTGCGACCAGAGACCTCTATCAACACATATCGGGCCGGAGTGTGGTGCCACATACAATCTCAAAGGGATACCCGGGATGGGCGAACTGTACCCGTCAAGGGTACATTACGTCAGGGGTACGCGGTTACAGGCTGCTTGGGTGGGCAGATCAAGATGCAGTAGGCCCCGGCCGGACGCCGGAATGCTTGCCCACGGGCTCGGTGTCTGGCGTGGGCTGCAGGCGACGGAGGCACCAAGCTACGGGCTTGCCTAGCGCACATGGAGCTCTGTTTGCTAGCGGTGTGCGCGCGTGTGGCGTGACGGGGCTCGGTCGGCGCACTGTCTCGACAGGACATGGCGCTCCGACCCCGTCTTATCCGCGCGCCAGGCTGCATTGCTCTCCTCTGGCGTGCAGTCCCCCGGCTTCTAGCAGCGCAGCGCCAGCAACTACCAACCGCGCGACTGAGCTGAGCAACGTGCCCGACGCGGCAGTGCAGTCCCCACGCGCGCACCGGAGATAACTAGAGCAGATGGCGGGAAAAACCGGTGACATCGGCCAGGCGACACGCACTGACAATGCTGCGACGTTGACGCACACGGACACGGCGTACAGCCAGCCGGAGGACGACGCAGCGTGGCGGCCATGGCGGACTCCTGCGTGTTCTCCCTGTTATCGTCTCTCGTGGCTGGGCCGCGTCGTGCTGTACGAGGCCACGCTCCACGCCCACGCCGATCGACTCCGTCGCTTGCGGCGCCTCGACGCCGAGCGCGAGCGCCTTTCGTGAGCTGCACGCAGCGTGAACCCCAAGAGCGACGGACCCTGCGCGTATCAAGCAGGGTGCAGACCTCCGGAGACGCCGTTCGCGGCAGAAAACAAACGGAAGTAAGCCGTGGAATGCAGCGATGCTCTTCCGGCTTCAAGGACTGCGACTTGTTTTGCACTGCCATGTCTCCCCCGTTCTTCGAGTGTGCAGTCTTAGACTGCCACAGAGCCGTGCTCTCGTGCTTCAACTGCGTCGTCATGCTCATGATAGAGGGCGTGCGGTGACACCGCCACTCTTTGCAAAGGTAAGGAACTCACGCAGGCCAGCACAAAAGCAGCGCTCGAAGCGAACGTGTTGATAAGTTAAAGTGGTGCCCGGCCCGAAGAGCGAGGCCACCAAGGGGGCCGTCGTGCGCGCGGCTCCTGTCTATGGTCCAGAGAGCTCTCACATCTCCAAGCTCGTCATGTGGAAGCGGATCATGTCGTCCAGCACGCTCACGGGCTCGTGCTTGCGCTGCTCCGTTGTTGCAGCCGCTACACTCCCATCCACGGCGCAGTCGAAAGGCTTGGACATGGCCACGTCGTTCGCGAAGCTCTCCGAGCCGATCTTGACGTCCTCGTTCAAGATGGACACGAGCACGTCGAGCTGCTCTGGGTCCAGCGTCTGTGCCAGCGACTTGCCGCTCGTCACTGGCACCGGAGAAGCCACTGCTGTCTCCACGATGGCCTGCACACTGGAGGTCTCGCTCGACACGCTGGGAGACCGCGACGCAGCGTCCGTGAGCGTGAGCAGCGTCGTAGGCGGCCTAGGCGCGGCGTCGACGCTCGTGGGGCTGCCGAACGCGCCGGCGTGGCTTTCTCCGGCCCGCAGCGCCTTGAGGTTGGCGTTCACGAGCTTGACCTTGCGCGCGTCGAAGGCCGGGTGGTGGCCCTTGACGTGGCGGTTGAGGTTCCCGGCCGTGCTGAAGGTCTTGCCGCAGCCCGGAGACGGACACACGTGCACGGGGCTGCCCAGGTGGAACTTCATGTGCTTGGAGAGCTTGTTCTCGCTGCGGAAGGTGCAGATGCAGCCGGCCACGGGGCACTCGAGCGGCTTGATGGGCCCGTGCAGCCGCTTGTGACGCGACAGGTTCCCGGGCGTGCTGAAGCGCCGGCCGCACGTGCGCACGGGGCAAATGTGCCGCTTCTCGCCCGCGTGCACCTTGAGGTGCTCCGCCAGCGCGTAGCTGCCCGTGAAGCGCCGGTCGCAGTACGGCACGGGGCACTGATACGTCACGGCGCCGGCGGCCATCGCCGATGCGTCCATGGTCGACACAAACACCGTCATGCTGGCCTTCGGCTTGTGCTTACGCTTGTGCTTACGCTTGGGCGGTGGCTTGTGCTGTGTGCAGGAAATGCGAGTGTGTGCCCTGGGTTGGGCTGGAGCCGGGCGCGTGCGTGGCTGGCCAGCCGACTGTGCGCTGGCTGCCGCTGAGATGGGGAGCCCCGGGCGTCTGCTGGGCGGACCGGGGCCGCCCGCCCGCCACAGCGACGCCTGGGGCCGTCAGCAGCTGGCAAACTTCGCATAGGCGGCACGCTGGCCTCACGAGCCCGCAACGGCCGGCCCGCAGCAGGGCAGAGACCGAGAGCTCAAGTCGGGCGGGCGGTTGAAAGGCATGACCATGGCCGAGCGTCTTATGTGCGACATGTGGCGGATCGTCTCAAAACACGGTGCATCTGCGCGCTGATCGCACAGAGCGATACAAAGATTGGCTTGCAGGCCGACACTGAGCACGGCCACCGCGCGTAGGTCACCGTGTTCTGAGCGAAATGGAGTAAACAGCAGCCGGTATTGAAATCGTGGGTTAATGTTTGCCGCTGCGAATTCTGGGGTTGTGCTCTCCTGACACGAAGGAAGACGCCACCTGCCCAACTGGGAGCACGGCCGGCGACGGCGGATGGATGGAGGCCAGGCGAGGCCAGTTAACGCTTGCATTTGGGGGCGCCTGGCCGAAGTGTGCGGCGGGGGCAAGCAGAAGTTCGGCCGCTGGGCCACCTTCCACTGGCCAACTGCCCAGTCAACAATGCTCGAGACTGCTGTACTCGCCGTTTTTCGCGGAAATCCATCGACCTCTCGACTGGCAACGGCCGCTCCGTTCGACACGAGACACACTGGGCTTGAGGGCGAGGGCTCAGTCGGGCTTCGGACCGCTCGCTCTGGCCCGCAATCGGATTATCCCGTCGAATTCTCTCGGCGTGGTTGCAGCCAAGACCTGCATGGTGAACCGGAGATTAGCAGCGACAATCTCAAGAACCCCCAAGGCTCCAATGACACGAGATCGCGCTGTTGCCCCTCCGCATGACAAGCAGCACCAAGTTTATCCGGGAGCCTGTCGACGCCCGAAGACCTGCCAAAGCGTGTTGAGTGAAGTCGAGTCAGTCCACTGAGCCAGGCGCGTGACGCGATCACCCGCTCCCTGGCTCAGCTCGAGGTGGCTAGTCTCAGGGCTTGACTGCATCCGAAGGCGGCCATCGTCATCTTTCAGGGATCATGCATTACCACTTGCAGAGCAAGCAAGCTGCTCCGCCTCACGGTGCAGTATGCGAACGTGTGGTTGTGCTTTGTCCTCTGGAGTGCTGGCGTCCGGGTGTGGATCATCGCAGCGATCCATTCCGTCCTTGCCCCTGTCCGAACTTGCAAGCGCTGCAATCCAGGAAGACTCGCGTCCTGCTTATCCGCGCATGCTCTGTGACAAGCAATTGCGCCGTGGAGCGCTCTGTCTGCGAACGAAGCGGCGGTGCCTGCTGTCGCGTTGCTTGCAACGGCGCTGCTATGGTCCAGACGTGTGCACTCGCGACGCCAGGCTGCTTTCTGGAACCCTGCGTGGCCTTCCAAGCGGAGCATGCGCACGGCTGGCTGGCATTCCGGCACGGAGTTGAGATTGAGGCCAGTAAACCTATCCAGCAGATTGTTGAGGTTGACATCGACTCCTCTGTTGTGGGGCACGTTGGCCAGGCTCACGTGTCCAGATGACACTGCCGGTTGTGCTGAGCTGCCCCGCTTCTTCTGCTTCGCCACGCGCAATGGCGCGGAAACGACAGCAGACTTCCATTTGGGCGCGGCATTGGACAGCCGGATTTGCGCGTTAAACATGCGTTCTGCTTCGTGCGGCCGGCTTGCAAATCCCCAAGCGTAGCAGATGTGAACTCCTCCCGCCCAGCTTCCGCCTCGACGAGGCTCCATCTAATTGCCGTAGAGGCTGCCTAGTTGGCGGCGCAGTCATGTGTAGAGTTTGCTTAGTGCCACACACAAGCGGGCCTGGAATGTAGCAGCAATCCACGCTGCAAACCCGAGAGCTCCTGTTCAAGTTCGTCTCCAGAGGGAGGGTTTAGCGATCGCGGTCAAGGTTTATTCGCTTGCTTCGTTTACTCTAATGTTTTTCACGTCCATTAAGGTTTCATTCTCTGACTCTGCGCTAGGTTTATTGGAGTGAAGCCATCTGGGCCAGAAAGGATCCCAACTTCAAGCTAATCCAGCACCTTTAGCACCACACGTCTGCAGTTGTATCGGCAGGACAAGTACCCATACAAGTCAATCCAAGCGTCTACTGTACAGACCTGGCATCGCGTTGAGCTTGTTCACAAAGCGGCTTTGCGCCGGAGGCGAGGTACACGCAGCCAGGTGCTCAACGCATACTTCCTTTGTGATGTCGCTCGTCGAGCAGAGCCGTTCATGCACTTTGTCGCCCGAGCCCCACTCAGTTCAGGGTGAATAAAGTCTTCCACGCTACAGATGATCCGCAGAGTTCTTCCAGTTCTTCACCTCGGTTCGCACCTGCTCAACTCGCCCACACGCCAGCGAGCAAAACACCATCGCAATCGTTCTCATAGCATTCTTGGTGCTCGGGAAAACATCGCAAAAGACAGCAGCGCCCGAAAAGCAAAGCCTGGTCACACTGGTTGAGCGCTCACACTCCGCCGTGCCAACTCTGTGAACTAGCGAGCGCATTGGACGGCACGGTTCCTTCTTACGCTGTCTCCTGCTTTGCTCGACTCAAACGAGCACAGCAGAGCTTGTAAGACTTCGATGACGCCATTAGGTGCGAGACGACGGCGATCGCGGGTGTATTGAGTGCTCATCAAGTGTCGATGGCGCTGGAAAGGCGAGTGGCGCGACTTGTTATACGCTGCCGCTCAGCAGACGCTCCACCGCCGCGTGCACGTTGCCCATGGTGGCCTGGAGCGCACGGATGTTCTGGTCGCGATTGGAGAAGCCCATGTCGTTCAGCTGTGTCAACTGCGACGCGTAAATCTCTTCCGGGTTCCCAGCAGGTGCCGCCGGCGTGGTACCGCTCCCGGCCGCAGCCCCACCGGCCGCGGGGAACCCACCGAAGCCGCCGAGCCCGCCGAACGCCGCGAATGGGTTGGCGGCAGCAGCGTTTGCTCCGCCGGAAGCTCCAGCACCACCAGCGCCAGCGTTCATTCCCTCAAGTCTGCGTCACACAATCAAGAAACACACGCGAATCGGACCGAGTTAGTCACTCCACACTCTTGTCAGCCCAGCAAGCAGCAGGTTTGCCGGCGGGAAGGACGCGTACCCTGGCATGAGCCCGGAGCCGCGCAGCTGGTTCATGGCGCTCTGCATCTGCATCATGGCCTGCAGGTTCTGCGGGTTCATGGCCTGCCGCAGGAAGTCCGGGTTCGACATCATCTGCCGCATCTGTGGGTTCGCGTTCATCATGGCGGCCATCTGCGGGTTCATCTGCTCCATCTGCGCCAAAAACTGCTCCGGGTTGCTCGTCATCTGCTCCATGGCCGCCTGGAACATCGGGCTCTGCATCATCTGCGCCATCATCTCTGGGTTGGGCGCGCCAGCACCGCCCATTCCCCCCATTCCGCCCATTCCGCCCATTGCGCCCCACGGATTCGCCGCAGCACCGCCCGTAGATGTCGAGCTACCAGCGCTGCCTCCAGCCGGAATTCCCCACGGGTTCGCCGCCGTAGTCGACGATGAAGCCGGAGTGGATGACGTCGAGGTGCTCTGCGACTGCGATGAACCGGAAGCAGCGCTGCTACCACCCGCGACGCCTGGCATCGTGAACGCCGGGCCGCGTGGAGCGGGCGTGCTGCCGGCTGTGGCATCCATGAGCGGCTCCTGCACGTCGTGGTACATGCGGCGCAGCGCGTTGAAGCCTTCCGGGTGGCTCTCAATGTTGCGCAGTGCCGTGTCTTGGCTGCGCATCATCTCGCGCATGGCCGCCGGGTTGCGCATGGCCTCCATGCTCTGGCGGAGCAGCTCCGGGTCGTTCATGATGTGATTTAGCTGCGGGTTCTGCTCCATGAGCTGCTGCAGCTGCGGGTTGCTCTGCATCATGGACCGCATGATCTCCGGGTTGCTCAGCACGCTCTGCATCATGGGCGAGTCCATCATCTGCTGGACCATCTCCGGGTTCTGCATCATCTGCTGCTGCATCTGGGCCATGTTGGGCATGCCACCAGCGCCTCCAGCACCGCCAGCGCCCATCAGGTTCCCGAACGGGTTGGCATTCGCGCTGGCGGTGCCGTTGCCAGCACCTGCCGCATTACCGAACAACGGGAACCCGAACGGATTCGCGGCCGCGGCAGGCGCGGGCGTCGCGCTTGGCGCCGGCGCAGCCCCAGTCGCTGGAGCAGCCGAAGCAGCGGGCGCAGCAGCAGTCTCCGTCGCTGGTCGCGCCGGCCGGGCCGACCCACGCACAAAGTAGATCGTGTCCTCCGCTTGGATCCCTACAGAAGCGCAAAGAGGGCGGCGGCCGGCCACACCAGCGTGAGCACAGACATCCCAAGGCCAAGAAACCCAGGCGCGCTAGGACAGTGAGGGGGCCTGCAACGGCAACGGCGGCCGCACGCACCGTAGCTGGCGAGAGTGAGCTCGTCCTTGAGCACCTTGCCCTTGTAGATGAGCCGTTGCAGCGCCGCCGCCACGCCCGTGGGCGCCACCAGCGCCTCCTTGCACTGCGCCACCGTTCCCTCCAGCTTCTGCTCCACCGAGAACTTCTTCCCCGCCGTCGTCTTGACGTGCAGCGTCACCATACTCGCCGAGCTGCGCGCCTGTCGGTCGTCCCTCGTCTTCTTCTTCTCCCCTTTCCGAGCTTGGAAGCTTCTCCGGCGGAGCGCCGCGTTTTCGCACTTTACCGGGATGGGAGGCTCCACCTTCGCACTTTACCGGAGAGGTTCCGCCTCGCACTTTAGCGGGAGTGCCCAGTCGATTGGGCGGCGCCCGACTATTTTGGGGAGCTTGACCCCGATAAAGTGCGAGTGCCACCGTTTTGGGCAGCTTGAACGAGACTGATCAGGCCGCCCGCGAGCGTATTTTCGGCGGGAACGCATTTTCCAGGCGAGGCATAGAGGACGATGGACAAGTTCTTGGTGGCGTCGGCGGCCGTGCAGGCGACTGAGCTGGCCGCAGACCGGCGCAGCCAGCGCAACAAGCAGCCGCACGCAGACACAGAGATGGCGCTGGCGCCCGAGCGTCCCTCGCCGTCCAGCGCGGTTGGCAGGGCCGAGCGCAACGTACAGCTCCAGGCCGATGCGCCAACAGCGACTGGACACGGCGATGCCGGCAACAACGCGGAGCACGTGGCCACGCCAGAGGCGACGCAGCCCACGCAGGAGGGAACGATGGCTTCGGACGAGACGCCCGTTCAGGAGTCGCCCGTGAAGCAGGAGCCGAGTGCGGTGCGAACGTGCGCGTTCTGCCCGAGCAAGAAGCACATCGCGGCAGGTGCGTTGCTGTCGTGGCGCATTTGCTCTGTGGGCTCGCTGGAGTTCCTGGTGACGGGGAATGACTCACGGTTGTATACGTCTGTGCCGTGGCGGTTCCGTTGTAGGCTGCGTGAACAACGCGTGCAAAAAGTGCTGCGTCAGTCGCGCGGAGATCTGCAGCGCGCACCCGAAGGTGGACCCGATGATCAAGCGTACGTCCAGCAGAGTACGCTGTCGCTGTGGCCGCCACGGCAGCGCCACTGCGTCAAGCAGTCCGTCTTGTGCGCTCCATACTAACGAAACACTCACTTGTGCGGGACCTGCCACCAGTGGAAGAGCAGCGCGAGCACGAGCGCCAGGCGCGGGCGAAGAAGCCTGTGCTGAAGAACGAGTTCCGCGAGGGCAACTTTGTCTGTACGTAGCCGCTGCTTAAGCTCTCGACGATCTAGAAGGCTTTCATCGAAGCCGCCAGGGGACTCACTCGCTGGCTTCTCGGCTGTGTCGTACTCGTAGACTACGGCGAGACCGTGACGCTCTTCAGCGCGAGGGAGTTCTACGAGAAGAAGAAGCTGAGCCAGTCGACGCTGAACAACCAGGACCGCTCTCTGCGTGTGGACGGCGCGTACTTTGGGCAGCAGCGCCCGCGAGCGAAGCGCTCCAAGGACCCCAAGCTGCAAGCGGCCGTCGCGAGTGCCTTGGGGAAGAAGCGCGCCCGCCACGAGGAGCTGACGTCCGAGTCTCCGCCCATTAAGTCCGTGGCAAACGGCGTCGCCAGCGCCCCAGAGAGCGTCCCTGGCAGCGGCTGCTAAACGAATGCGAGCGCCGACTCCGTTTGCGTTATCCAGGCCCCTCTCAAGCCACTGGCCTGGCCTGTTACGCCTTCATCCAGCACGGCATGTCGGCTTCTCCGTCGACAGCGACAACCCCCGGGGTCGGAGCGCTCTCCGGCTGCGCCTCGACTACTGCAGACGTCGCGGGAGACTGCGCGGCGGCCTCCACGTGCGTGCCACTTGCCACCTTGCGGTTCTGCTGGAACACGAATTCTTCCTGCAGTTGCTTGTGGCGGAACTGGAGGTCGCGGCAGTACTTGCGCGCCGTGTCGAGCTCCGTGGCCGCGTCCCGCAGCTTGTGCTCCTGCGTGGCGCTGGCGGTCTCGAGCGCTGCGACGCGTGCATGAAGCTGCTTGGTCTGCGCGCTCATCTGTCCCCGCCGAGCTTTCAGCTCAGCGTTCTCCTTCTTGAGCGCAGTGACTTGGGCCGTCAGCGCGTCCTCCGCACGCGACAGCTCTCCGCGCTTCTTGTCCGCGTCGGCCGCTCTCCCCTGGGCGTCCTTCAGCGTCTACATGAGTATCCAAGCCCAGGAGCAGCAGCCATACGTACGAATCGTCCGTGTCAAGACTGCAGAAGAGCAAAGACATCGACGCTATGGCTCTGCATGTACCTTGGCCAAGACGCGAAGCTTGTCCTCCAGCACCCGCTTCTCCTGCTCCAGCGCACTCGCGAGTTCCTCTGCGCTCGCGCGTCTCCGCTCTTCGCCGGCCAAGGTCTAGAGTCGTCGAGGTGGCAGCAAACCGGTTAGAGGCGTAACTTCCTCGAGAGCAGCTCGATCTCGAGCTTCCTGCCTGCCGGAGAGCGAGTTGCAAACCTCCTGGAGCTGCTGACAATCCTCCTGCGAGTCCTGGAGCGTGGTCTCGAGCCCCACGCGCTGTCTTTCGAGCTGTGCTGCCTGGTGCCAAGACATACCCGGCACAACGTGAGCTGCAGCTCCTTCCGAGGTGCGTAAGCAGCTTGAACTCGTACCAGACGCTTGTGCGTCTGTTGCTGCTGTCGCGCCGTGAGCAGCTCCGTCTCCAGCTTGCTATGATCGCCGACCGCTTGGCGCAGCTTGAGCCTGAGCTCGTCCGCCGTCCGCTGATGCGTCTTGCTCTCCAGCCGCGTCTGCTGCTGCTCCTTCTCACGCAGTCGACGCTGCTCCAGTGCTGCGGTCCGCTGCACCTCGGCTTCGCTCTGGATCTGCGGCAAAACCAAGCGATACGCGTGGCGATCAGCTCAGCAAGACAGCGCCGACCGACAACTTGGCGTCGTGGCCAACGCTAGCGTGCGTACCCGTTCACACTGAAGCTGCAGGAGCGTCACTTGCTTCTGTAGCTCCTGGTTGGCTGCGGTGAGCTCGGCCTCCGTTTGGTTGTGCTGCTGCTCTTGCTGCTGGCGCTCGAGGTCGCGTCTGGCCATCTCGGCGTCCACGGCGCCCTGCTTGCACCGCAGCAGCTCGCTCTCCTTCTCCTTGGCCGCGAGCTTCGTGGTGAGCAGCTCCAGCAGCTCCTCCTGCACCCTCCTCTCCTCCTCCTGCACGACGGGGCTCGACGTCTGGTTCCCCCACGGTTGGTCCGCAAACCTCCTGCCGCTCCGGGCGTCCTGACACGTAGAGCAATGCGATATCGAGCAATAGAAAGCGTCGGCGTCTCCCTCTAGCCAGCACAGGAGCCCCACAGACACTCGAAACGTACCGAGACGACGCGGCCAACACGTAAACCACCGCCACGCTTCACAGCCGGCAGCTTGTGTGGCCTCTGCTGTCGGTCGTTGACCCCCATCGCTGTGCTGCTGCAGTCGTAGTGTAGCGACTGGAGGCGAGACTTCCGAGCCATGGCGGATCGCCGCGACGAGAGCAATGGCGTAGTGCTGGTCTCGGAACAAACGAGCGGCGACGAAAATAAGCGGCACCGCGTTTCATGCTGCCGTTGGGCGTTCTGCTGTCGAGCAGCTGAGGGAAGTGGAGGCCCTGCGGCCATTTGGAGGCGGTAGACAGCCTCGAGACTCGATCCCAAGCCTCCCGTGTGTGTTCTGGCCGCGGTGGGCGAGACGCTGGAGCTGCTATGGCCAAGTCGAATGTCCGCGCGCAGAGCGAGCAGCTCTTCAACCTGCAGGTGCAGGGTGACAAGTACGCGCGTCTGCTGATCGAGCAGAAGCACCGACTGCGGCAGCTGGACGACCACTGGAAAAAGGTGGCCGAGGAGCTCAAGGAGCTGCGGCTCAAGCGCGGCGAGGGCGACCAGCGCGGTGGTGGCGCCAATGCCGTGCGTGCCCGCATGGCCGACGAGCAGCGCGAACTCATGAAGCTCGAGAACCGGCTGTCGGCCTGCAAGACGCGCGAGAGCAAGATGGTGGCCCTCAACGCTGAGCTGCGCCGCCGCGTGGACGAGCTGCGCGCCAACCGCGTGCTGAGCCAGAGCGTCTTCGAGAAGAACCAGCGCCGCCTGCGGGAGATCCAGAAGCACATGCAAGAGAGCTTCCGCCAGTCCACGCAGATCGTTTCCGAGCGTGACCGGGTGCGAACTGCGCCTCCGTCTTGTTGGCGCTGTTCGCCGTGGTGCTCCTGGGAATGCGACGCTGCTGCTTTGGGGGCTAACGAACGCTGTGGTGCTTGGGGCTCTGTGTTGGAAGATCCTTGCGCAGGCTAACTCGCTGTCGATGCACAACATGGACGAGCAGGAGGCCTTCGACTCGGTGTATCAGAGTCTGGCGGCCATCATCAAGCGCGAGAAGGAGAGCGCTGAGCTGTACCGCAAGCAGATCCTGGAGCAAGACCCGATGGACCTCTCGGACGACTTTGTGCGCGGCAACATGAAGTTCGAGGACGAACAGCAGCTCAAGAAGACGCTGCAGAAGCTCGACATGAACGTACGTGGCGAGGGGTTAGAGTCCGCTGGAGGTTTTAGCACGAAATGGACGCTTCTCCGCTCCTGAACTCACTGCATGCGTGCGGTCTGTAGCTCATGGAGGACAAGCAGAACATCGCGTCCATCAATGAGAAGCTGCAGGAGTTCGAGTCGACCTTCGCGGCGCTGCAGCACGAAATGGGCGTGGACGACTGCCACGAACTCGTGGACGTATACACGAAGAAGGAGGAGGATAACTTTGCGCTCTTTCGATACGTGCAGAACACCAACAACGAGGTCGAGCAGCTCGAGGACGAGAAGCTGGCCATCGAGAAGGAGATGGAGAAGTACGCAGAGCGACGGTCTCCTTCAGCCACGCGGCACCCATCGGGTCATATTGCGCTTTAGCCAGCTTGGAAACTAATGGCTACGGCACGCGGTGGTCGTCTGTCCTGCGTGTAGACTCAACAGCGGGATGAAAGACGGAAACGCCCACGCGCGCAAGAGGATGGTGGACGACCTCGTTGAAACTCGCCAGAAGTGCGTCAGCCGTCAAGTTCTCTGTGGCCTCTTCCCTGCGCAAGGACGGCCCAAGGCAGTAACCGCGCTCAATTGGCGTCTGTATGTGTTTGATTTGCTGTACAGAATCCTCAAGGAGAACGCCGAGATCGAGCGGCTGCGAGCGGCGGCAGCGCGCGAGTTCCAGCCGCTTGCACGGGTAGTAGACCGACTGTACAATGCACTGGGCTGCAACGACATCATGCCGGTACGACAGTCTCTGCGGCAGCAGTGGCCTCGTTGCGAACCCTAGTGGACATTTCCGATGTATGATTTGTTCTGGATGTTTCGATCTTATTTTGACGCTCGTGTTCAGCCTGTCGTGGGAGCAGCGTCGTCGAGCAGCAGCAGCAGCACGGAGGCGACCTCCAAACGCACACGGAAACAGTCGGAGGACCAGATCGCGATGATGGTACGTGCGAGGCTCAAGCTTCCGGCCAACTCTGGTGCTGAACGCCAGGCCGTCTCAAGTTTGCAACGTGCTATCTCTGTGCGTCTACCTAGGCGCGTATCAACTCCATGAACGACCTCCTCGCGGCTCATGGCGTCACTGAAGGCAACATTCTCCAGTTCTTGGCGGTGGGTCCGCTTGCCGTCTTGTAGCAGATGACGTGGGTGTACTCTACCTCTACTCTAAAGCTGCGTTTCATGGTTCCAATCTATCTGCGCGAACCCGACAACAGATCATTGAGCAGCGCAGCAGCGAACTTATCGAGCAGTTCTCGCGCCAGCTGCAGTTCAAGAACCCCGCGGAAGCGTCGCGCGCTTCTCTGGGTGCCAATCTGCGGCCGAGCGACCCCACGCGCTCCATCAACGCCGTGCGTGCATTGCTGCCCGAATTCCCAGGAGGATCTATGACGGCAGGTGGTTTCTCGACGGCTCCGTCCCTGACCATGAGCCCCACTCCGCCCGTGTCAGGCCCCGGACTGTTTGGAACTTCGAGCGGCGACTTCAACGGTCACGCTGACCTGTCCACAGGCAACGCGGCGATCGCCGAGGACGATTCGGAGCCGCCCACGAGCGACGAAGAGGAAAGCGACCGCCCCATGACTCGCGCGGAGCTGCAGAAGCGCGCAGCCAAGAGCGTCGCGAGTCTGCAGGCCAACCCGAAGCTCCAGCCGCTCCGATCCAAACTCACACCGGCCAAGAAGAAAAAGTATTGATGCCGATGCCGAGCAGCACGGGGACGCCGCTCGTTGCGTGAGGGCAAGCTCATGCCGTGACTACTGGAGACACAGGCTTTACTTTGCACGGACAAAGAACTTCGAGGAGAGTTGCAGCCATGCCTTCCTGCTGGTTTCGGTAGTGTGCACTGGACTCGGGGCACCCACTCGGATGTAATCAGGAAGCGGCATTCTGAGAGGTCGTCCTCAACAAGTGCGCAACTCTGGCGGCTACTGGCCGAGTGTATACAGCCGAGAGACATTGCGTGTGCGCAGTTCAGTTTCCCTCTGCCCTCTGCCCTCGAATCTCTTCTACAGGCCTAGCGACCGCAGATTCGCTGTCTTTGAGCTCCGTCTGTATCGCTGGTTGAAGAGCGTTTGAAGCACCCACGAGTCGAGCATTGAGCTGGGATCTTCCGGTTTGCACAGACTGTGCGGGCATGGACAGCGACTCCAGCGTGCTCGGCGCATGCCAGCGCACCCGTGCGCTGGGCAAGTTTGCGGCATGAATGCGTGGGCGTGAATGTGCGGAGGCGGCCACGGAGACGTGCTGCTGAATGTGCAGCGAAGCGAGCATCGAGGCAGACGAGCACTGCCGAGTAGGTAATGCTGGCAGGGTGATGGCCTCCATGTTGATCAAGCATGGAGCGAAGTTCATGCTGTTTTGCTGGCGGGCGACGACATCTTCCGACAAGAACTGCTCGATCACGATCCCCAACGTCGACCGAATATGAATTCCCACAGGTGACCTCAGTACGAATTCCACTTCAGCCAACGTGTCCAGTGTAATCAGGTGCCGTAAAATATGTAATTGCGGAGGTTCTTGCACCGGCTATTGACCGACAGCGACGCAGATGAGTGGCGAAGACTCTCAATTGCATTCACCTCGCCAACACCCTCAAGTCTGCATTCGCGCGAATGCTCGGGGAGCCCCTCTCAGCGTCAAATAGCTGCGTCGAGCGTGTCAGCGACCGCGAAACGCTTCCTCCTCGAACTCAACTCGCCCCAATGCAGAGGGGCAGGACCAGGCCTTCTCGCGATCCGACAAGCAAGCAGCAAGCCACTGTCGAGGTACGGGCCAGTCTCTGCATTGGGCGGCATGCGAATCTCCGCGGCGATTCCTGCGCTGATGCACCCCATCTTTCCCACATGAGGGAACCCGCGCAGGGCCAGTGACGTCTGGCAGTTGGGGTCCTGTGGTGGCTGTCACTTCCGTTTTCGCGCTCCAGTCGACACCACCCACACAGAGATGAAGCTGATTACCACCGGCCTCGCCACGGTTGCCCTGGCAGGGCTCGCCCCCGCCGCCCACGCCTGGTGGGACAACGGCCACATGCTCGTGGGCGAGGTCGCCACGCAGCTCATGAACGCCACAGACGTGGAGACTATCCACTGCGTGCTGTCCAAGTGGGAGGACGACTTCCCCAACACGGCGGAGATCACAACTGCTGCCATCTGGCCCGACCTCATGAAGTGCTCGTCGATCAGTTCGTATTGTGCGTCTCCGGCCACGCCTTCGTATACGGGCATGAGCGACTGGCACTACATCGACCTGCCAGTGAACGTGGACGGCTCGGAGTGGGAGGGCAAGGAACCAGATCTTACCCTGTTCGAGGACTCGCTGGGCGGCGATGCTGTCACAACGCTCGAGAGCGCCATGGAATCCTTCGAGACGACGCAGTCTAACTGGGCGGCCAACCTCATGCTGCGCAACTTCATTCACATCTTCGGTGACTTGCACCAGCCGCTGCACACTGTGGCGGGCATCAGCGCCGACTTCCCGGAGGGTGATGGCGGTGGCAACACGTATTACTTCGAGAAGCCATGCGGCTTCAGCAACTTGCACTCGGTCTGGGACGCCGCTGGCGGCGTCTACAGTCTCAACAACTGGGCGCTCAACATCGATGACTTCCGCCCGACGCTGAACCAGAACGCCTCGGACCTCATCTCGTTGCTGCCGACCATCCCGGACGCCCTCAACCTCACGCAATACGCGAACCTGTCGTACTCGGACTTCTACAC
>JAADYJ010000351.1:0-24457 GCA_023338205.1 Halophytophthora polymorphica
CATTGCGCCACCTACATGGTGTCCACGCAGCTCGTGAACCTCTTCGGCCGCGACCAAGACAGCTGCGACCACGTATTGGGCAACCCTTCCGTCTCCAGGAAGCACGCGGCCGTCATCCACGACAGCGACGGTGGTGTCTACGTACGTATCTCGGGTGGGGGAGCATGTTGTGGCTGGGTCTGCGTCTTATGGTTGCGCTGGTTTTGATCCGGTAGATGGTGGACTTGATGTCGCGCCACGGAACGTACGTGAGCCGCAAGAAGATCCCGCCGCATGACCCGTATCTGCTGCACGGTACGCACGAATGCGGCGCGCTTGGCTCACAAATGACGGACAAGGCGGTGGAGCACTCGAGGCTAAGTGTTTATCTGGTGGGGCTATTGCTGTGGCGAACATGACAGAGGGGGACATTATCAAGTTTGGACAAAGCGTACGCGTGTATGTGCTCAAGGGCGCCAGTGCGGACGGCAAGAGCGCCGCGAAGAAGAAGTCGTGGGGCCGCGTCAAGCTGCGCGCGCCGCACGTGAGCTTGCCCAAGATGGGGTCCGCCAAGCCCAAGGCGTCCGCTGAGGTCATGAAGATCGTGAACGCCGTCTGCTACGGCAAGCTCAAGGACGAAAAGGTGGACGCGTTCGTGCAGGCCGTGCTGGAGCTCTCGCACGAGGAGAGGAAGGAGGTCGCAGACACGATGGTGGAGAAGATCCAGGCCAAGTACGAGTTCTACGCAGCACACGTAAGTTAGCATTGCGGTCTGCAGGCTTGCTTTGCTGTGGTGAGTATGCTGAGCGAAGCTCTTACGGCTCGAGATCTCTGTGCTTCTTGTAGGTGCACCGCAACGCGTTCGTGGCCACCGTAGCTCTGTTGAAGCAGAACCTGTGCGTGGAAGAGTTCGACGCCAACCTGACAATCATTACGCACATTTCGCAGCACCGACACGACAGCATCTACCGCGCAGACGCTCGAAAGTTGCTGCAACTCATGGCTGCAGTGCGCGCGGACCCGGACAACATCCAGTTCAATGACACCGACTCCGTCATTTCGAATGAGGACAGTGGCCCGAGCTGCCCGCCAACTGCAAGCCACGCAAAGACCCGGGAGCGTGTGCTGAGCGATGAAGGCAAGAAGCTCTTCATGTCCGGCCACAACATGCCGTCGTTCCCTGGCCGTACCGACTCGACGGGGGCGACGAGTGACTCGGGCATGTCCACGGGCACCCACCGAGAGACGATTGGCAATGGAGACCCTCGCTACACGGGCCACCACTATCCGCCCAGCGTGTACAGCAGCGGATATGAAGACAACGACATGGAATCCGAGTCGCGTTCGACGGATAACGGCTACGCTCCGCCGGTGCAACTGGCGGCTGGCAATGGTAATGCAAATGGCTACCCTCAGTACCGCGATCAAGCGGCGGTGGGCAGCGGCAATGGCGGATCAGGCTTCAATTTCATCGGCCGAGCTGCGCCAGAAGTTGGCGGGAATAAGGGCTCAGCCTTCGGGTTCATTGCGGGAGGTGCTGAGCCCGTGGACGACGGCTCTTCCCACACAAGCTCTACCGACCGACCGTCCATGCAGTCCGCGACGGGTTTCGATTTCCTGCAGAAGAACAGCGGCCCGAAGCCTCCTTCGGTTGCCGTCGAGGACTTCTTGATCGAGCACCCGAACATCGAAGGCTCGTTCGAAGATCTGTGGGAGTCGGCGAACGACGAATCGTGAGTGACTGTCGAGGTCTCGACGTGTCCCGTCATATGATCTACGGCCAGACTAACTGATTGCTTCTCAATGTGTGCGTAGGGAGGAGTGGTCTGTTGAGGTCGGCGGTGCCGTAGACGCGCACGAGCTGGACGCCCACGATCTGCAGGTCTTCCTGGAGAGCTACCGTATGCTGTGTCTATCCAGCGAGAAGGTTGGCGGACAGCAACAGTGGCTGTTTGTTGCTGAACAGGTATGTTGTTTTCTGCTTGTGTGGCGGTTGTTCCACGAACGCTGGGATAATCCACTTACTTACTGGCTTCTGCTAACTCTCTTGTGATGATTGTCATCGTTACAGAAGGCGGAAGGGACGATCTTCTTGGTGGAGATCTCTGTCATGCCTGGGTTGGCGGAGATGACGGTGACCTTGAAGTGGATCGTCAACTCGCTGCTATACCGGAATGGTCACCTGGTCTTCATGGAAATCCTGAAGTACGCACTGCACCAGTTCTGCCAGCAAGCGCAGTCGCACGTGCGCTCTACACAACCGTCCCAGCCTCAGTTGCAGCAAAACTATGCGCATGACCAGCACCCAGTCCAGATGCATGCAGCACAACAGCTGCAGCGGACAACGCCTCAGCACGAGAACAGGAATGTGGCGCCGGCCCGAACGATGTCGTACGTGTCATCGAACAAGGACAGCGAAAACGAGGAGGACGAGGAGATGTCGGCGCGTGATTACCTGGTTGAAAACCCCGTGATCGACGCTGGCAAGTTCGAGCAAGTGTGGGCGACTGCACCAACAATGTACGTGCTCTGGAGAATCGGGTGGAGGGTCTGGTCGGTGACGCTTCCACGCAATTGTGTGACGTGCTTTGGTCGTGTCTTTGCTTGTGTTTCCAGTGCGGCGGTATCCTACACGCTGGACGACATTCCCGAGAAGGACGAAGTGATCGACCTGTTCAGCAGCAACTGCCTGAGCTGCTTGGCGAGCGGCAGCGTGAACCAGCTCTTCAAGTTCTTCTTCTTCGCCGAGATGGTACAACATTTGCGAGTTGTGGTTCTTCTGCTGTGGATCGGTAAACTGACATCGTACTTCCTGTGTGCTCTACGTCCTCCGACTGCAGACGGAACTCCACTGCGTGTTTTGCGCCGAAATGGTGATCGACGCGGAAACTGGGAGCGTGGACGGCACCATCAAGCGGTTAGCCGTCCAGCAGCGCTCCGAGGAAGAGGAGGAGCAGATTGACTCCAGTTTTGTCGGCTTCTTCGAAGACATTCTGCAAGAGCTGTAGGGCAGGCGTCGGCTGCCGAATCAATTAATGCAGTGCGAGCGTCCGCCGATCCTTCTTAGAGCCGACCCAGACTTCTGACCCCCAACGGGTAGAATGGATTCTCGACTGCACAAGTGTTGCGGTGTCACAACCATCACCAGGTTTGCTTTGGAGTTCGACCAGCTCCACAATTGCACGTGTATTTTGTCTGTTGACTTGTGCTTCGACCAACACCTACGACCTGGTCCTCCTCCGGCCAGCTAGGGCGCTATCTTTCCGACCCACTCTTGCAGCTCACTCCAGCCCTTACACCGTTGCCTGCACCACCGCTCGCTCACTTGTCGTCGCACTTCATGTGGCGCAGGAAGATGGAGCGCCAGTCCGGCGTCTTGATGCGGTCGAGGCCGTTGCTGATGTTGTCCACTATCTTGCGGCACGGAGAAGCGCCGTTCGTGTGGAATCTGCTTTGGAAGCCGTCGCTGAAGTCGTCCACACCGCCGCGGCACTCGTCGTAGAAGACGCAGGTCATCTTCTCCACGTCCTCCAGTGCCTCGAGCTGGCTCGGGGATTGACCCGCAGTCGCTGACTCCACCGACGACGTGTTCATGGCCGCTTCCAGAGCCTCGCTGTACCAGCCACCCGTCGACTTTTCACTCGGCACGATCACGGCCTCCACAAACCCGTTGCTGGGGCCGGTACCGGCGGCTTTCGTGTCATTCAGAGCGTCGTCAAGGCGACGGAAAGGCACGCTCACCGCTGAGACCCCCGCTGCTGCGATGTCTGCCCCCGCGATAGTGGAGACTACGGTGGCGCCGGGGCACGTCGTGAACATCTGGGCCAGTAGACCCGTCATTTGGTAGTTGTAGCTGAAGGCGCCAATGTCGCGAATGTCCGAGTAGCTCAGGTACTCCGTGGGTAGCGCCGCGAAAAAGGGGGCCAGCACGTCTTGCGCCTCGAAGACAGAGGTGGGGTTTACGCCGTCCTCGCCAGTGCGAAGCAGGACGCTCGACTGGGGCAACAGCACGTTACTGTCGATGACGTTGGCCTCTAGCGACTCGCGACGCGCGCAGACAGTGTAGATGCGCGGGTCTGCCAACTTCTGTTGCAACGGGATCGGCACCGAGTTGCCCACGATGCAGTTGTAGTAGATCGAGTGCAGCAGGTCCACCGCCGCGTGATGCGAGAAGAAAATGGGGTCCGCGGGCGCCTCCAGGTGCTCCATGGCGCCTCCCAGCGCATTGTGGATCGTGTCTATAGATTCGCAGGGCACACACACGACTATCAGCAAGCGCAGAGATATCCCAAAGCTCAACGTCCAGCCACGACGTACCGTGGATCCCCAGCTCCAAGTTGGTCGTGACACCAGCGATCGTAGGCGTCGCAAAGAGCTGCCGCACCAGCGAGCTGACACTGGTCGTGGCCGGGAACGTCGTGGTCGCCCACGTCCCGCGAGGCACACAGCGAGCGCACTGGCTCGGCTGGAGGTGCGACGCCTCGCAGAAGTGGTTGCAAGGCGACGTCACCACGCAGGTGCCGTCTACGGGCGTGCCGTTGATCGTGATGGTCTTCTGTCCTCCGTTCTGCGAGCCGCCAAGATCGCGCAGGATGAGCGCGCAGTCCTCCATGCTGCTGCACTCACCAGCCAGGAAGCGTGCGTTGTCGTCCACGTAGTCCCAATAGGGCACCGTGATGCACGAGAACTCGCCGCCGTAGCTGCGTAGCATGTTCTCGAAGCCTAGCAGCAGCAGGCGGTGCCAGTAGATGAACATGCACGTGTTGTGGGCCTCCATCGTCGTGAGCTGCTCCGTGTGGACCTCGATGAACTTGATGTAGTACCCGTCGTCCATGGAGCGCGCCACGGCGCGCAGGTACACGTCCTTCTCCAGCGCCGTCAGCAGGTTCCAGGACATGCGAATACGAGGACCACAGACTGCCTGCTCCGTTCCGTCCGCGTCCACCTCGACGGTTGTAGTCCCCGCAGAGGCAGAAGCAGAGACGCTCTGCACCGTGGACAGAACTGCAGTCGCTGCCAACAGCGCCGCCGCAAGCAAGGAGGAAGAAGACAGACTCGTCTTCATGATGCTGCGCTCGGAATGGCACTGTTCGTGGCGTGGAGGGGGTGATGCAGATTGGCGGGCTGGAGTTCGCTTGCTGGTCACGTGGGCAAATGGGATCTGAGCTGCTCACTCAACTGCAGAACCTCGCGCTGGAAGCCCCAAGCGCAGCGCCCAGACACACTCACCAGTCGGACAAGAGAGCTAGGCGGGTTGTCCATTTGACCAGCACCACACACCCGCACTGCATTCCCCGCAACGCAACCTAGAGCACTATGATACAGACTGCGCTGGCGCTTGCGCTTGTGTCGCGTTGGACAGCGCGGGACCAGAGAAGCCCCCGCCTCTCGCACTCGCTCCTCAGCGCCCACACTGCGCATCTCGTGCTCCGTCTCAAGGTGTGGAGACGGCGATGCGCGCACATCTAACGCCCAGGCCAGACAAGTCTCTTGGCGGCTTCCATTCCCGCTTGGCCAACACGTCCAGCCGTTACACGCTCGCGACCTTTCATGATCCGCTGTGTCCCGAACTGCGTCACTTCCATTCGGGACAGTGCCGTTTTCCCACCAATCGTGGCGGCTGATGTGCCGCATTTAAGACCAATGAGAAGGGAGATAGTGTGCCGCATTTCTGACCAATGGGAAGGGAGGCGGCGCGGAACCATTGGATGGACGCCGCGACCGACTGCTTGGCCCGCCGGCCTCCAACCACCGCCAGAGTTGGAATCACACACACACACGCGAAAAGCCAAGAGAAAATGGTGAGTTCGTCGAGGGCTCTGCCGCGCGCGACAGGTAGCGCTATGGGCGCGCAGCAGTGCAGTCGCATGCGCGGGACGGCGGCGACGACAGTGGACTAATTTGAGTGCTTGTGCGTGCGCTGCGGGCTGCGGAAACAGGGTGCGAACAACTTCGTGCTGTTCGAGTCGGCCTCGGGCTACGGGCTCTTCGAGGTGGTGGAGAATGAGGAGATCGGCAGCCTGCTGGCTGAGGTGCAGGCGTCCGTGGCGGACCTGACCAAGTTCGGCAGCGTGGTGAAGCTCAAGGCCTTCCAGCCGTTCACGTCGGCGGAGAACGCGCTGGAGAACATCAACAACATCTCGGAGGGCGTGGTGGGCGAGGACCTGCGCAACTTCCTGGAGATGAACCTGCCCAAGGTGAAGGCCGGCAAGAAGGCCAAGTTCTCGCTGGGTGTGCAGGACAAGGGTCTGGCGCAGTCCATCTCGGACGCGCTGAGCGTGCCGTGCAACACGAGCGAGACGACGCTGGAGATCGTGCGCGGCGTGCGCATGCACTTCAGCAAGTTCGTCAAGGAGCTGGACCAGGGCAACCTGGCCAAGGCGCAGTTGGGTCTGGGCCACAGCTACTCGCGCGCCAAGGTCAAATTCAACGTGAACCGCGCGGACAACATGATTATCCAGGCCATCTCACTGCTGGACCAGATGGACAAGGACATCAACACGTTCGCTATGCGCGTGCGCGAGTGGTACTCGTGGCACTTCCCGGAGCTGGTCAAGATCATCAATGACAACTACGTGTACGCGCGCGCGGCCTCGTTCATCAAGAACCGCAGCACGCTCTCGGAGGACTCGCTGCCGGAGCTCACGAGCATCGTGCTGGACGAGGACAAGGCTACGCAGATCCTGCACGCCGCGCGCTCGTCCATGGGTATGGACATGTCGGAGATCGACATGATCAACGTGGACGCCTTCACCACGCGCCTGGTCAAGCTGGCCGAGTACCGCCGCCAGCTGCACGAGTACCTGGTCTCCAAGATGTCCACGGTGGCGCCGAACCTGGCGTCGCTCATCGGCGAGGCGGTGGGTGCGCGGCTCATTTCGCACGCCGGCTCGCTCACCAACCTGGCCAAGTGCCCGGCCTCGACGGTGCAGATCCTGGGTGCCGAGAAGGCGCTCTTCCGTGCGCTCAAGACCCGTGGCAACACGCCCAAGTACGGCCTGCTCTTCCACTCGACCTTCATCGGGCGTGCGGCGGCCAAGAACAAGGGCCGCATCTCGCGCTACCTGGCCAACAAGTGCGCCATCGCGTCTCGTATCGACTCGTTCATCGACGAGCCCACGACGCAGTACGGCGACAAGATGCGCGAGCAGGTGGAGGAGCGTCTGGCCTTCTACGAGAGCGGCGCGGCGCCCCGTAAGAACGCGGACGTGATGCAGGAGGTCTCGGACCAGATCAAGGCGGACGCCGCCAAGGGCGCCAAGAAGGCCAAGAAGGACAAGAAGCGTGCCGCCCCCGAGGACGACGAGGAGGCCGAGGGCGCGGAGGAGGCCCCCAAGAAGGCCAAGAAGAGCAAGAAGGCCAAGAAGCACAAGAAGACGGAGGAGGAGGTCGAGGTCGAGGTGAAGCCCGAGGCCGACAAGAAGACCAAGAAGAGCAAGAAGAGCAAGAAGGCCAAGAACGCGCAGTAGAGCCCGCCCCAGCGCTCGCGGCAGTTGGTAGTCCCCTCTGGTGTGAGTCGCGTCACGGGCCCCGCTCGTCGTGCTCGCTCCGCTTTTGTTTCCAGCTCGTAAGCTCGGCTCGACCGGAGCTGGGCTGGCAAGTATATATACCTTATGCATACGCGTTCGCCTCCTTCTCCCTCTCTGCTCCGCTCTCTGCTCACCTCGCCACAGCGCGACCGTCGGCAAGGCGTCGCCTGAACTCCCTGCGTTGGTTTCAACGGCGTCGCGTCTTCTCCAGCGTCTCCAGCGTCTCCCGGATTCTCGAGTCCCCAGCCTCTTGCAGCTCCACCTTGTAGTCTTCTCCGTCCTGTAGACGCCATGGCCAAGCAGCACGAGCTCGGGCGCGCCTTCCCGCTGTTGCCAGGACTCGTGTCCTCGCACCACGCACAGCTGAGCCGGCCCAACTTCCGGCGCGGCCAAGTGCTGGAGCGCATGTCGCTCGGCAAACTCACCAGCGCCGAGCGGACGCCTGTGCCCTCCACGCCGTGCTTGCCCAGCGCCCCAGCCAGCGCCTCGACGGCTAAATGCCTCGAGCCTCGAGGCGCTGCGCCAGCGACCGCGTCCTCGTGCAAAAGACGCGGTGCCGCCAGCTCCACGTACCGCGTGGACACGTCCAAGCCAGCGTGGCTGACCCTCGAGCGACTCGTGCTGCGCTTCTTCGCCTACTGGACGGAGGCGGAGCAGCTCGCAGACGGAGGCGTGGCCGACCGCGTGCGCCGCGTCGTGCTGTGCTTCTACCTCAGCGACAGCTCCATCTCCATCTCGGAGCCTCGGGTGGCCAACAGCGGACGCGTCCAGGGCGAGTTCATGCGTCGCACCGTCGTGCGCAAGCCGGTGCAGGGCCGTCGCGGCGACTCGAAGGAGCCCAGCGACTGCTACTCGCCCGAGGACTTTCGTGTGGGCGGCCAAGTGCGGCTGTACGGCCGCACGCTGCACCTCGTGGACTGCGACGCGGCCACACGCAGGTTCTACGCCGAAGCGTTGGGCCGGACGCTCTCATCGCCACGCAAGTACCCGGACGACGCCAGCTCCGCGACGCACGAAGTGGAGACGCTCAAGCGCCAGCTGCGAGACCGCACACGCGCTGCGGGCGCCAGCAAAGCCGAGGCCACACGCAAGTTTCACGACCTGAGCCACAAGGTGCTGCGCTTCTTCGCGTCGTGGCGAGACGAGCATCCGCTGTACCCGGAGACGCGGCGGCTCGTAGTGCACTACTACCTGTGCGACGACACACTCGAGGTGCTCGAGCGCCAGGACGGCTCTCGAGGACGCGGACGCGGCCATTCCAGCGTGCTGCTGTCTCGACGCAGACTTGCGAGGGAGCCCGAGACGAGACAACAGCCCAACGACGAGGACGAAGGTAGCTACTTCATCACGGATCGGGATTTGCGGTGCGGGGAGAAGCTCCGCGTCTTCTCCAGGCGACTTGTGCTCGAGGATTGCGACGCCTTCACACGCGAGTACTACCTGGAGACGCACGGCGTCACGCAGGAGAAGGTGGAGCCGTCGCAGCCCACACCGCAGACGGCAGCGGCCAAGTGGCAGCTCTTCCAGGCCACGCCAGAACTCCAGCCGACTTCGACGGCCAGTCCAGGCTCTAGTGGCTACGCCGCAAACAACAACAACAGCAGCATGCGAGGTGGCTTGGCGGCGCCGATCCCCGAGGCGCCAGGAGGACACGACAGGAGGTGCGACCGCGGACAGCAAGAGAACGCCATCGCCCCGTTCTACCGCAGCGACGAGCTGGACGGCAAGCAGCTTCGCTTCCGTGCGCGCTTCCAGGGCCTCCCGCTTGACGATCCGAACGCACAGCGCGAGTTCGTGGTCACCTTTTACCTCGAGGACGAGACGCTGGCCGTGTTCGAGCCGCGTGTGCGCAACTCGGGCGTGCTGGGCGGCCGCTTCTTGGACCGTGCGCGCTTCCGCAAGAACTTCCTGGACGCAGGACCCCGCCAAGCGAATGGCGTGAGCTACTATCGCGCGCAGGATCTGTACGTGGGCGCCGTGCTGAGCTTCGAGTTCTCGCCTCGCCAGCGACTGGAGCTGCTGGAGGCCGACACGCAAACGCTCGTTTACTGCGAGAGCCACCCGGAGACCTTCCGCTTCTCGGACACTGCGTCGGTAATGGCGCTACTGGCGCAGCATTGGCTTGGAGGGTCTGCACACGTGGATCTGCGTCTGGAGTGCAGGCGTCTGGATGCAACTGGAGCTCACACCCTTGGCACGGGCGACATGAAGCGCGTGCTGGAGCGTAGCGGCCTGTCCTCGCGCTTGAACGCGCAACAGACGATTACGCTACTACGGAGATTCACCGCTGGCAAGGACGGGAACCAGGAGACGGAGCCAAGGTTCTCGTACGAGGACCTGTGTGACGGCGTGGCAGCGCTTGTGGTCGGGTCTTCTGGGTCCTCTAGACCTCGGGAGGCCGCAGCAGACAGCCTGGGCGTCAAACTGTCAACGATTGGCGACCTCCGACGCGTCTTAAGCAGAATCGGAGACAGCTACGCACTCGTGGCGGTGAAGGACCTGCTGCGAGTGACTAGCAACAGGCGCGTCACGCTCTCGAAAGCAGATCTCGACGAACTCCAGGCGCGATTCGGGGCTCCTGGAGAAAGAATGGATATCCACCGATTGTGCGACCACGTCTTTCAACTGCCCACGGACTCCGCGAAGGCTCTGGGGCCAGAGGACATTGACGCTGGTCTAAGTCTGTGCACACAAGGCGACGAAGCGTTCCTAACGTCTCCAGTAGCGGCACCTGCGTCAGCACGAACAACTGCATCCAGTGCACGCAACGCCTACTGCTCTGCGATCAGCGAGGAGAAAACCCCGATGCCGCGGATGGACCCGCGTGTGGTGAGGCTTTTGCAGCGAGAGTTTGCGTCACGCAAGTATCAGCTGCGCAAGGCGCTGCGTGATCGCGATCAAGAGCGAAGCGGGCGTCTGCGCGAAGAAGAGTTCATGGACGCGGTCTTATCCGTGGCGCCGCATCTGTCCGATAACGACTCGTACCTGCTTGCTGGCGCCTTCTTCCCGACGAACAACAGCTACGTCGATTACCCGCTGCTGCTCGACAGCGCCTTTCGCGAGTAGCAGGTGAACAAGCGGAGACACCAGATGTCGTTCTAGCTAGTATTCGGTGGAAGGGGCAGCCCACGCAGGCTCCGGAGTCCGGAATTCCTGGCCACCGAGCTACAAACAGCCAGAAGGCCTCGTCAGGACTCCCATTTAGCGATAATGACGAGCGCGTGCTTCTGAACGTACCTTGTACTCCAGCGCATGCAGCCAGATCCTGGAGCAGTGGAGATGGTTCTCGTTGAAGGCTTCTGCTTCGCCCACGTAGCACCAAGTGCACGTGCGCTTCATGAACTCACTCTCGCTCTCGTTCTCCCGGCGCGGCACTGAGAAATCCACCGGATCCTTTGGTTGTACCTCCTCCTTGGTGCGCTTTGCAGCGTCGATCTCCTCAATTCGTGCCGCACTCTCACCGTAGTGGAGCTCTCCACCGTAGCACGGGTCGTTGGCGATGGGGAACCCGATGAGCTGCAGGTGCAGGCGGATCTGGTGCGTTCGGCCAGTGATAGGTTTGCACTCCATGAGGCTCGTAGTCTTGTCCGCGCGCACGAGACGCACCAGCGTCTCCGACGCTTTGCCCTCCTCGTGGCACTCCCACACGCCGTCACGAGCCGACAGACAGCGCAAAGGACAGCTGATCAGCATCGAGCCTTCCTCCGGGAACGTAACTGAGCTGGCGGCGCAGTTGGCCTTGGCCTGGCTCGCTAGTTTCTTCTGCTCCTCAGCATCAAGAGAACCCGGGAATTGCCCGCGAACGCGCGCGAGATACGTCTTGGAGGCTTGGCGATCAGCTATAAGTTGCCACAATGATCGCGGACATAAAGAGGCATGGATAAACAGCACAGTGGCGAGTTAGGCCCAGTGCAGACTTTTGTAGTGGAAAAACAGAGAGTGTGAAGGTGCGGGTAGTACCAATGCAGACAGAAAGCACCTTGGCCTTGGCCACAGTCTTGGCCAGCAACACCACGCCTGCTCTCATCACGACGTGGTTCCAATGTACAACATTGTCAGTGTCCAGCTCTCTGCCTGTAGCAAAAGTCGCCAGCCCCGACGACCCCAACAAGCGTACCAGAGGTGAGCCGATCCAGCCGATGCACAATGTGTAGGTCCGGAAGATCAGGGCGATTCGCCTGGACGATGGAGTGCAGCGAATTGTGACGGTAGGCACCACACGGGTGCGTTGGGATGGACGGCGGCTTGGACACGACGATCTGCATTGCACCAGCGAGGAGGTGAGCTCCTCAACAACAAGGCAGCAGAGGACTCAATACGGCTTAACGTACCAGCTCGTCGTCCTCATAGACCACTGGCACCTCTTCTCCAGATACAGGCGGCTCGTGGCGATGCGTCTAACACCAGGCATTGCATGCCACGGCAACATCTCGTATCAGCGTCAAGTACAAGAATCGACAGCCTGGAGCAAAACACAGCGCTTCTTCACCTTGTGCACAACCAAGTCGCCGTTCTTGAGCGTCGTGGTCGGCGTAACGATCTGGTTGTTGACCGTCATGCGTCCCGACTTGATGGCAAATTCCTACAATGCCATGCACATCAAACGAGTGAAACGGTCAGGATACTTGGGCATCGGCGGACCTCACGAGCCCCAGAAGCTCCTCTCCACGTCAAGCAACAGATCTTACGTAGTACTCTGGAGAATACGCGCCGAATTCAGTGGTGAAGATCTCCAGCAGCTCCCGCTTGAACCAGCGCTCCTTGGCGAAGGTGCGGAACTCGTACACGTACGGCTCCACCATACGGTAACCTGAACCAGAACCAGTGGTCGCCACGCAGTCAGTCAGCAAGGTAACAATGCAGCAGCCCCTCCATTAGTCGACGGCAGCGTACCATTGGCGAAGGAATACTTGGGCGCCTCGGTCACGTAGCGGCCGGCACGCTTGGCGACCTTCTTGGCCTTGCGCTTCTTGGCCTGTCGCTCGGCGTGCTCTGCTGGGTCCTGCTCCGCCTTGCGCAGCTTCTTGCGCTGACGCTTCGAGAGAATGGCACCAACACCGACGGGAGAAGCGTCCGCGTCGTCGGCAGTCGCTGTAGCTGGCGCGGGAGGCGCTGCATCCACAGCCACAGCCGCAGTTTCGCTCTCGACCGTCATGCTTCCAGAGTCCTTGATCACCACCAAACGCAGATGCCGTTACGACGGCCGCTTACGGCTTCAGACACTCTTTCGAGAGACTGACGAAGTGCCTGCAATAGCGTGCAATTTCATTTCAATATCGATACATCCTGCGGTCTACTCGAGCGTGCTGGAGGCGAGCAGCGGCGTGGTGACCGACGGCTTCTTGAAGAGCAGCGACTTGCTCTCGTTCACGCTAAAGTCCTCGGGCAGCGCCGGCGGCGTGTAGTAGCGCAGCAGCAGCGACGACGTGACCACCGAGACGGACGAGATGGCCATGGCGCCACCAGCGAACATGGGCGGGATGCTGAAGCCGAAGGGGTAGAGCACGCCGGCGGCCAGGGGGATCAACAAGCAGTTGTAGCCCAGCGCCCAGACGTAGTTGAGCCGGATGCGGTTGAAGATGGTGCGGGACAGGTCCAGTGCCGTGATCACGTCGAAGAGGTTTGACTTCATGAGCACCATGCCGGCCGTCTCCACGGCGATCTCCGTGCCGCCCCCAATGGCGATGCCCAGGTCGGCCTGCGCCAAGGCGGGCGAGTCGTTGATGCCGTCGCCCACCATGGCCACCACGCGCCCAGTGCTCTGCAGCTGCTTCACCTTGGACGCCTTCTCCGACGGGATCACCTCGGCCATCACGTTGCGACGGCTGATGCCCAGTTGATCCGCGATGGTCAGCGCTGTGCGGGCGTTGTCCCCCGTGACCATCCACACGTCCAGCCCCATCTGCTTGAGCTTCTTGAGTGTTCGCACCGACTCCTGACGAGGAGCGTCCGCCACGCCAAACACGGCGCTCAGCTCGTCGTCCACACCCATGTAGATGGACGTCTTGCCGGCGTTCTGGAACGTGACCGTGGCCTGCTGCAGCACGATGCTGTTGAGTCGCTTCAGTCCGTTGTCCTGCATCCACTCCTTGTTGCCGATGATCACCTTGCGTCCACCCACCGAGCACGCAATGCCGCGACCCGAGACGCCGCGGAACCCGGTTGGCTGCTCCAGCGACGACGAGATGAACTTGGCGTACTCAATGATGGCCTTGCTCAGCGGGTGTTCGCTGCCCAGCTCCGCCGAGCCCGCAAGGATGATCAGCTCTTCGGCGCTCAGCTTCTTACTCAGCACCACCACGTCCGTCACCACTGGCTTGCCCACAGTCAGCGTCCCCGTCTTGTCAAAGAGGATCGTGTCCACACTGTGCGCCGCCTGCAGCGGCTCCCCGCCCTTGATCAACACGCCGTGCTCCGCTCCGACGCCAGTGCCGACCATCACAGCCGTGGGCGTGGCCAACCCCAACGCACACGGACACGCCACCACCAGCGTCGCGATGCCAAAGTTGAACGCAAACACGAACGTGCCATCCGTGCTCGGGATCCAGTTCTCGGGCACCACCTCCGCCGCGCACAGGATGTACCACGCGAGGAAGGTGAGCGTGGCGAGGGCCAGCACCGTCGGCACGAAGATGGACGCCACGTAGTCGGCGTAGGCCTGGATGGGCGCCTTGGACGACTGCGCGTCCTCCACGAGCCGGATGATCTGGCTCAGCGCCGTGTCGTTCTCGACGCCAGTCACCTTCATGTGGAAGAGCCCGTCCACGTTCACCGTTGCGCCCAGCACGCGGTCCTCAACCCCCTTCTTGATCGTCTTGGACTCGCCCGTCAGCATGGACTCGTCGATGCGGCCTTCGCCGTACACAATGACGCCGTCGGCAGGGATCGACGACCCGCGCACGACCTTGAGCACGTCTCCACGCTGCACCAACTCGATCGGCACCACGCGCTCCTCAAGGATCTTCGTGCCGTCTCCGTTGAAGACCAAGAGCGTCGCCGACTTGACCTGCAGCTCCATGAGTTTGCTCAGCGCCTCCGACGTCTTGCCCTTGGCCACCGACTCCATGAACTTGCCAAGGATCACGAACGAGATGAGCATCGACGACGTCATGAACATGTCCGGGTTCGCGACACTCGAGTCGGCCAGCAGGAAGGCACGCACGATGCTGAAGACGCCGTAGAAGTAGGACGCGTTGGAGCCCATGGACACCAGGAAGGCCATGCCCAGCGTCCGGTTCTTCACTCCTTTCCACGCATCGACATGGAATCGACGCGCTGGGTACAGCTGCACTGGCGTCGCCAACACAAAGACGATCAAGGTGAGCCACGAGATGCCAGGCAAGATGGACGACGCCAATCCGTCCTGCACTGGCTTGATGTTGTCGAAGACCATCATGATGAGCAGGATCGGGAAGGTGAAGAGCACGGACACGAAAAAGTCGACGCGGTACCGCGTGATCTCCTTGGCGCGCTGGTCGCCAAGCGCCTTCTGAGCCTCTGTGCCGGACACGTACGTCGCGTCGTAACCGATATCCTCCACGGTTTCAATTAGCGTGCGGATGCCCACCACGTCCTTGTCGAAGCGGACCGAAGCCTTCTCCGTCGCGATGCTCACGCTGGCGAACGTGACGCCCTCCGTCGCCTTGAGCGCGCTCTCCACCGAGTTCGAGCACGAGCTGCACGTCATCCCGCCAATCAGAAGCGTTACGTCGCCCAGCTCGCTCTTGTCCGAGTCGTCGCCATCATCAATGGCCAGCACCACCTCGCCAGTCCTCCCGCTAGTAGACGCAGTCTCGTGCTTGTCTTGCGGCGCGGTAGAGCCATTCACAGCCTTCTCCGGACTGGAGGACGCACCGTTGGCCCCAGGACGCACGATCTGCGCGCTGAACTTGGCGCCAGCACTGCGCACAACCTCCAGCAGGTCTTGGTCGTTCAAGCGGCTGTCCGGGTCCACTTCCACTGTGGCCCGCTTCGTGGGGAAGTCCACCGAGGCCGAGACGACGCCTTCCGCCTCCGACAGCGCCGCCTGCACCTTGCGCGCGCAGTTCTTGGCGCAGCTCATGCCCTTCACGTCCAGCAACACTGTGCGCGGACTCAGCGACGGTGTGTACACCATGGCGTCGAACTTGGCGCCGACGCCACGTACGATCTCGATCAGATCGCTCTTTGTCAGGACGCTGCCCGACTCGAGCTGCACCGTCGCGCGCTTGAGCGGGAAGTCCACCGTCGCGTTCTCCACGCCGGCCGCGTCCTCCAGCGCCTTCTCGATCTTCCGCGCGCAGTTCTTGGCGCAGCTCATGCCTTCCACCGTGAGAAAAACCGTCCGTGGACCGCACGCGGGCGTGGCGACCGACGCCGAGAACTTGGGACCGGCAGAGCGCACCACGTCGACGAGATCTCCGACCGTCAAATGGCTGCTCGACTCGAGGAAGACCGTGGCGCGCTTGCTCTTGAAGTCCACCTTGGCGCTCTGGACGCCGTCGGCGGCGCTCAGCGCGGCCTGCACCTTGCGCGCGCAGTTCTTGGCGCAGCTCATGCCGTTCACCGTGAGATGCACGACGCGCGAGTCGCCGTCGTGGCTGAAGAGCTGATAGCGCGAGGCGTCCAACCGGTCGCCGGCCCCTCGCACGAGTTCAATGAGGTCGTCCTCGGTGAGCGTGCTCTCGGGTTCCAACAAGACCGTGGCGCGCTTGTTGCCAAAGTCAACGGTGGCGTCGATCACTCCCGTGGCGCTCTGCAGCGCCGTCTGCACCGCTGTCGCGCACTTCTTGGCGCAGCTCATGCCCGTCACATGGAGCAACACGGCGCCCGGCACGGACGACGTGCGCTCCTTGCGCTCCTTGGCGATGGCCGCGTCGAAGCGCGGGTTGGCGGCGCGGATGTACTTGATGAGGTCCACTTCCGTGGCGGTGCACCCCTTGGCCAGCGCCACTTCCGCCGTCTTGGAGGTGGAATCCACGTGGATATGCAGCACGCCCGGGATCTGCTCCAGCGCGCGGATCACCTGCCGCCCGCAGTTGGTCATGCAGCGCATGCCCTCGATGCGCAGTCGCACAATGCGCTCGCGGTGCTGCCACACCGGGTAGGCCACGAGCCCGTCCGGCGTCACCCTTCGCACCACCTCCGCCAGTTCCGCCTCCACGGGCTCTTCCGCGCGGCGGGTGAGCTCGATACGCACCAGTTTCTCCGGCAGATCCAGCTGCACGTCGCGCACGCCACACGCGCTGGCCTTGAGCCCGTCCACAATGGGCGTCGCCTCGACGTCGGTCTCCCCGAGCGCCGGCACGACCAGGAACACCACGTGGTCTGCGCGCGGGGACGACGCCACACACGGCACGTCCTCGGCCGCCGACACGCACACGCCATCCTCTAGGCCGCGCAGCAGCGGCAGTTTGTCCTCTCCAGCCGCGTCGGAGCCGCGTCCAGCGCCGTGGTCGCCCCGGCGGGCCGTCTCCATGGCTGTCTCCCCCATGTCTCTCGCCTTCTTCTTCGCTGCTTGCCAAATAGGGGAATGAGGTGGCGGACCAGTGGAAAACTCGCGGGGGGGTTGCTTCAACTTTTGGCCTGGGGTGCGCGGCTTTCAGCGAATGAGAGCGTTTGATCCATTCAGGAAGGCCCGGGGTTGGTGAAAAAGGAAGGGATGTCGCGGTGAGACGACCAATCCGTAGACGGAATGGCGGTGACGAGGCACGTGGCTCTCGGGCAGCAAAGATGACATGTGGAATTGATGGCTAAACCTGAGCTGGCGAGGACGCAAAATGCTGAAAGATGACGGCCAAAGTGCTGCTCAGAGTCTTCTCGAAGCGCACGGAGACCTGGATGCGTCCGCTCTGGAAATGCCTGCGTCTGGCTGGACCAGGCCTCCCCCTTCTGAGGCGACTGGCTCGAGCTCTGCTGCACAACGGCTAGCAAGGGGCGAGGCGAGCTGCCGCTTGAGCTCAGTCGAAACGTCTGGCAGCATACTCGTGCGTTGCATTGCGCACCTCGCTGCTGGCCCCCCGCGACGGAAGGCAGAGCGGAACTGGGCCGCACTAGCGCTGTCTGCAGAGACCAACTTGCTCTCCATGTTGCTCTCGCCAAACCTGGACAGACGAGGTTCAAGACGGAAGGGAAGGACCAGGCCCCCAGTGAATCCCTAGAGGCGAAAGCTGTGCAGAGCAATGGATTTGTGAGCTTGATCGAAGGAGAGCACGAGCAAGGAAGAAGCTGTGGCGTCGTGGTCAGCGCTTTCAAGCGCATTCCAGGCGCCAAGACCACGCCGCTTCGTGCTCGCGCTGCGTTTCAGGCGTTGTGATTGGCTGAAAACATTCCGCGTACCGTGCATCTGAAACTAAGTACGCGAGCGATAAGTTCGCTATACCAGCCCGTACTGGTGACAGCAAGTGTACGCATCTGGCTAGTACCACAGCAAACCTCTGTAGGCCACCAACGCTCGAGCCTCAAACCGGTCGATGCTGTCTGCGACGAAGATGCACCACGCGCGGCTGCTGCGGCTGGCGCTGCAACACGCCGGGCCCGCGGGCGCCTCGCTGCGGCCGCGCGGCCTGCACGCGTCGGCTGTGGCTCCAGCGCGTCGCGGCCGCCGCGGTTCTCCGAGCTCCCCGAAAGCCGCGTCGCCGGCGGACACCGCCGTATTCCAACGCTGGGAAGGCGACGAGGTAGGGCGGCCACTCTGCTTGTCTGGATGCGCTAGCAGCACGGCTGACGGTCCGATCGTGCGTCTTTATGCAATAGGAGGAGGACGAGGAGATATCCAAGTGGTTCGCGGAGGTGCAGCAGCAGCATCCGAGCCGCGCGCGCAAGCAGCCCGAGGAGGAGGAGCTGCCCAATACCATGGTCCTGGACGAGGCGGTCGAGCTGGAGCCGCACGAGCCAGACGCAGAGATGGAGGAGGTGCTGGACGAGGCTGAGGCTTTGATGCACCTGGCGCCGGAGGAGTTTCAGAAGCGCATGACCGCCTTCGACCGCCGCCACGCGCACCAGGAGCGTCTGCACGGCCGCAACCCGGACGAGGACGAGGACGACGGCATTGAGCGCGTCACGGAGCGCATCCCCAAGAAGAAGCTGCTCAAGGTGCTCGGCGAGTTCAGTCCCAACCAGAAGGCCGCCCGCAAGAGCGGCGAGCGCATGCCGCTCCCAAGTACGCTCGCCGTCTCTCTCGTCGCTTTCTCATTGCGATGACAAGTCGATTGCCAGCGATCTTCTAACGCTACTTGCGCCTCGTGTCTGTCACTACAGAGCCCAAGAACCTGGCACCGCTCGAGAAGAAGCCCAAGCGCGTGAACACGGACCGCGTGTCGTACCGGCAGGAGAAGGTGGAGCTCACGGTGCTGGGCTACGTGCAGGACTTGCTGCTGGAGGAGATGGATTCGTCGGAGGCCACCGTGGTCCCCTCGCTGGTGGAGGTGCGTCTGGACCTGGGGATTGCTTGCAACACAGCGAGTGCTAGGTGCGTTGACGTCGTGTCACTGACTAGTTCCGACGACGTGTGTCTGCAGGCGAGCGTGGCACCGGACCTGCGTCGCATCGTGCTGTTCTGGGAGCCTATGCGGCTGAACTCGAACAACCAGATCATCGGCAAGAAGAAGCTGCTGGCCCTCAACAAACACCTCCAGCACCAGGAGCACTGGGTGCGTCGCCATGTGACGCAGCACTTGAACTTGAAGGTACGTCAGTCGCCGCGTCTCGTGATGACGCGCTGCCGTGGCGCCAACACGCACACGCATTCCTCATGGCTTCAGACGTGATGATGACTCACTGGACATGTATGCTGGGCCTGTGCAATCTGCGTCTACAGTACTCCCCCATCATCCAGTTCAAACAGCGCAAGGAAGCCAAGTCGGAGGAGGCGCGCGCGCTCTTTGAGGACGAGATGCGGTGGCTGGACAAGGTCTAGACGCTGTCCCACCGCACGAAAACCAGGAGTCGAAGCCCCGCTTCCAGGCTGCAGTGGCCCGCTCCAATACGCCAATGGCTACCGAACGCTAACGTCAACGCAGTAGACTGTGGTCTGCACTGCTCGCCACCTCGTGATCGCTGTTGCTGGTGTTGTTTGTGGGTGGCATGCGGGCCGCCTCTTACTTCTGCACGAGCTCGTACATGTCGGTGCGCGTCTGCTTGGACGTGGGGATGTTGCGACGCATTTCCTCCACCTGCTCCATCTCCACGTCGGCGTAGACGATGGCCTCCTCGTGGCCGCAGGTGGCCACGACCTCGCCCCAGGGCGAGATGACGGACGAGTGGCCCCAGGCCTGGTAGCCGCCCTCAGGCCCACGCGCGGGCGACGTGGCCGCCACGTAGAGCTGGTTGTCCACGGCACGCGCACGGGCCAGCAGCTCCCAATGCGCCGGGCCCGTGGTGAGGTTGAAGGCGCCCGGGAAGAGCAGCACCTTGGCGCCCTGCTTCTTCAGGAGCATGGAGAGCTCCGGGAAGCGAATGTCGTAGCAGATGCCGAGGCCCATCTTGCCGTACGGCGTGTCGAAGAGCGTGAGGCTGTCGCCCGGCGAGAGCGTGTCCGACTCCTTAAACGTGATCTTGCCCGGCACGTCAATGTCGAAGAGGTGCACCTTGCGGTGCTTGGCCAGGATCTCGCCCTCGGGCGAGAACACGACGCTCGTGTTGTAGATGTGGCCCGCCGCGTCCTTCTCCGGGATGGAGCCGCCCACGAGGAAGATCCCGTGCTGCTTGGCCAGCTGCGACAGCGCCAGCGTGGACGGGTGCGCCTCGGCCGACAGCTGCGCCTTGCTCTCCGGGATCTCCTCGGCGTACTGCGGGAAGGACGTGGTCGCGTACGGCGAGTTCCAGCACTCGGGCAGCGACACCACCTGCGCCTTGTTGGCCACGGCCTTGGCCACGGCTGCCGAGGCCGTCGCGATGTTCGTGGGCTTGTCGTCGCCCACGGCGATCTGACACAGCGCCAGCTTGAAGGTCGGCGCGGTCGTGGAGCTCATGCTGCGTGGGTGCTGGGGCTTCAGGGAGCGAAACAGGAATGGCGAGTGCCGCGCGCCGCGGGCCGAGGCCTGGATGGCTCGGGCCAGCATCTTCCCCAGCTCTTGGTTCTCTGCCCCACAGCCGGCCAGCGCGTCAGGACGGGCCTAGTGAAAGGGGGAGGCGTCCTAGTTGGAGCGGTGTTCCGCGCGAGAATAGGACGAGATGTACCCATAGCGTGGTACAAGGAGCGAGCCGCCGGCACTTGAGGTCTGGGAATTAATACCCTGTAGGAATAGATACTCTACAGATTCATGAAAATAGGTTTATAGTCATGTTTGTCAGTCACAACTATGACGACCGCTAGAAATACATGACCTGAAATTGTTCGGATATCTGGAGTGAGAGGGAAATCTAGGATGGTGATCCTAGTTTAACTTGCTTGTCAACGGCGTGTCTCGCCCCACTTGAATTCTGGAGCCAGAAGAACCATGATGCGGAGCATGCGGGTGCGAGCGACGCCCGGCCTGGCGCCGTAGATGGAGGCCTTCTCCGTGCAGGAGCTGGTGCTGACTGCTTTGCCGTCTCTGTGTATGCCCCTGTGGCTGTGCGGCTGCAGTTTGCGCGCCAGATCCGGCGCTTCAGCTACTCGCCGGCGCCGGGTGCTGGCGGCCAGGACAACTCGTCCTTCTTCACGCTGCTGGGCCTCGCCAGCGTCGTCGGGTGCGTACTGCTGCGCTCTAGCGCCCAGTGGCCCTACTATATCGTTGGCTTATGCTTTGCACTGCTATACGCACGTGCAGTGGCGTGGGCTACGTGTACTACGACCCGGACGTGTTGCCCGCGGGCGTGAAGAAGTGGCTCCCGATCCACGAGCCGGAGGGCAAAGGCATGAGTCTGGAGGAGTACGAGCAGTGGCGCGCCAAGCAGGCCGGATACCCGAGCCCAGCCGCGCAGAAGGAGGAGGAAGCCAAGGAAGAGGCCGCGCCCTCGGAGGAGGAGCAGGACGTGGCCCCGCCCAGCATGGAAGGTGCGTTCTTGGTCGCTCATGCTCTCTAGCTCAGTTAGCTGCATCGTACTCTGCGTCATGCAGATTCTGAGCCATGCGCTATTTCGTTGGCGTGGCTTGGCGCTGGGTGCAAGCAGACAGCATCCCGATCCCGCACGGTGACGTGGCGCCCGCGGAGATGAAGGCGTCGCTGGACAAGCTGCTGACCGAGGCCCGTGAGAACGAGGCCGCCTTCATCGCCGAGCTCAAGGCGAGCCGCACGCCGGTGTCGCAGGAGGACCGCGAAATGGTGCGAGCTGCTTTAAAGCACGACTCGCTGCTGGCTTGAGTACAAGCTGCAGGTATCCGATGGGGCTGACCTGGAACTCGTGGCGTGGGCTTGGATCTCTGTGTGTTTGTGCTCGCAGCTCCAAGCGTTCAAGGACGAGAAGGCGAGATTAAAGAAGCAGCTCAAGTTCCTCAAGAGCAACAACTGAGGCTCAAGCCGCCACCCGATGCTGGACGCTACGTGCGCCTTGATTCGCAGTCGGATTGAAAGTAGAGGTGCTCAGCGCCCAGAGAAGTAGCATCTGCGTGCATTCACAGTCTCTATCATGCTTGGAGAGCCAAGGCGTCCATGCAGTCTATTCTTCCTTGCTCTTGTTGGGCTTCTGTCCGTCGTTGCTCTCAGCCTCCGCGTCTACGGGCGCAGTCCATTGCCAGTACGTCAGATAACCCAGGAGCAGCAAGAAGTGGCCGCAGGAATAGGCGGCGAAGACGTAGTCGTGAATGTGCGGGTATCTCGCAGGCGGCTGGACCAGCACTTGAGCCGCGTGGATGGCCACAATCCCCACGAGAGAAAGCTAGACCACCAGTACACATACGCACGCATGGCTCAAGGTTAGTCGCGCTGCCAGTCTTCACGTTTTGGTGGACACAGGTGGGATGGCAACTTACCACGACGTAGATGCGGCCCAAGAGGTGGACGCTGCCATCTCGTTGGTATCCGGGTGCTAGTGTCGTCGACGCGTGGATGAAGGACGAAGCTCCAGTCTTGAGGAACGGGAGCACAGCCACACCCACGTAGGCGAGCTGGAGCACGACGTACGGGATCAACAGGCCGTCCTTCTTCAGCAGGAAGTACATACTGCAGCACAAGAACAAGGAAAAAGCACCGCAGTGTCAAGTTCCAGTAGCGAATAACCAGCGACGGAGAGAACTCAGACAAAACAAACCTGAATGTCGACAGCACACTGAACCAGCCAGCGAGAAGCGCGTTGTGGGCGAAGAGGAACGAAAGCGGCAGCAGAGGCAGCAGGATCGTCTTCTCGTGGACTGAGTGGGCACAGCAAGCCGACATCGCAGCGAAACGGAGGCATGAGGCACCAGTAGAAGCTTCCAGTCCACACAGGAACGCGACGGGTACATACCTTGGAAAGAGAAGAGGAAGAAAGACAGTGAGCAGATGGCCAAAGAGAGCACGAAGCGTAGACTCGTGGGCTTGCGTCGCAGCAGGTCCAGGACGGACGGAGAGAAGCCCGCAAAGGTCATTAACGCGCTGGAGACAGCCAACAACAACCACAGAGCCGCACAGAGCGTGAGTGTCGTGTCTCGGCCGCGTGTTCCTGCATATTCGGCCCAACTCCACTGTCGACTCGCACCATATGCGCATCTGCTGCTCCGGTGTGACGCGCCGCCGGATCTTGATGGCAAAGTCGGCGATACACCAGAAGTTGGCCACCTTGTCCTCGAACAGCCCGCGACCGAAGGGGAAGATGCGGTGGAGCACTGCGTATTTCGGAGCCAGTGGTGCAAATACGTCGCGTGAGTGAGCGAATCGAGTTGTAGACGAGCTAGCCACTACTACGCCTGGGCGTACCTTGGGCGATGGAGGACTGGCACGTCTCGCCCGTCGCTGTGAAGACGCAGAACGGGAGCCACATGAGCGCAAAGGTGGCAATGACGGCGGTCGCGAGCTTGGCCAAGTGCAGCACGCACAGCTTCCGGTGGATGCAGCGTGCTAGGAGGAAGACGCCGAATGCAGGTGCGTAATAGAGCGCCATTTGCTTGAAGTTGAGCGCCAGGCAGTAGCTCACGCTGCCCCAGAACTCGTGGCCGCGCAGAATGAGTGCCACGCCAAGCGCCGTGAAGCCCAGACACACGTTGTTGTACTGGAAGTGGCCGTGGTCGATGAGCAGCACGGCCGGCTGCGATAGCACCAGCAGCAAAAAGCCCGTGCGTTTGGTCCACTGATGACCGCGGTAAAGCGCGCGTGCCATAGCGTAGACGGCCGGGATAAACAACAGCACGTCGCACAGAAGCACTGACGTGCGCATGAACATTTTGCTCGTGGGCGACTCGTAACCGCGCGAACTCGTCAGCGCCACCATGGCCGGCTCGGTGTACTGCGCCGCGTAGCCAAAGCCGTAGGACACGTACGCAGTGAGCGGCGGGTAGTCCAGCCCCCAGTAGAGCAGATCGTTGGTCGTGGAGTTGAAGTACCAGTTGGAGAGCGGCAGACTCGTGGTGAGCTCCATCCAATGGCGCTGCGCTTCATAGTCGCCGAACATGGGTGGCGTGTGCTCGCCAGAGTACGAGTGCAGCCCCACGAGCCAGCGCAGCAGAAGCAGCAGTAGGAACACCAACCACGCGCCCGGCGTCTCCTGTCCGTTCTCCTCCAGGTATTGCACGCCATGCAGCAGCATCGACGGCGCTGCGGGCGCGAGCACGGGCGTCGCAGCCTGCTTCCTGCCCATGATCTCTGAGCTTTTGACACGATTTGCGATGACGCGGCGCTTGAGTGCGTGATGGCTCCCCCGTGATACTGACCCTCCCGAAATAGTGTCAAATAGCACCTCCAAAACCGGCTTTATAGGGGTATAGCGAATTTGGCGGGGTTTCGACTTGAAGTTCAACCGTAGCGCATACTCGGCTTTTGTAGGTCTGCACGGTGGAAGACATGGTGCTCTCGTTGGCCTCTCGTATCGCGCTCGTGACGGGTGCTGCCTCCGGACTGGGGCGAGCCACCGCCACG
>JAADYJ010000352.1:0-24423 GCA_023338205.1 Halophytophthora polymorphica
GATCGCGATGGCAAATGCCCGACGTGTGGCAGAAGGCGACGCCAGAGATGAGCTGGAAAAAGTAAAGCCGCGCTGTGGCCTCGTCCGTGCCGCAGTCGAGCTTGATGCGGTCGAAGAGCTCGCCGCCGCCTGCGAGCTCCAACACCAGGAAGGTGGTGCACTTGCTGTCCTGCACGAGCTCCAGCGCCTCGTCCAGACGCAGCACGTTCTTGTGGGGCTCAAGACCAGACATGTTGGAGATCTCGCGGTGAATAGAGTGCCGCGTGTGCGCGAACTTGATGAACTTCTTGGGGATCCGCGGGATCTTGATGCTCTGGTTCTTCACCTGCACTTCCTGGTACAGTTCGGCCGGGTCGGGCTGCTGCCTGCCGCCGCCGTTCTCTTGCTGGTTGAGCTGCTCGCCCCACACGTCGATACACTGCGGCAGCGTCAGCTCCCGGATCATCCCCGTGTGGGGGTCCTCGAAGGCAGCAATGGCTTGCTTGGACGTCGGGTGGATCAGCCACCACACGTTCTCGCTGCAAATGCGCTCGAAGGCGGTCCTCGAACTGCCGAAAGACGAGCGCATGCGGTGGTTCCCCGTGGCGTACGGCCGTCGCTCGGCTCCAGGAAAGGGGTTGCTCTCATATGCGTCGTCCACGGGCAGCGCGACCAGCGGCTTGCCCTTAACGGCGACGATACACCGCGCGAGCAAAGTGCTGGGGAAGAGCTTGTAGCCCACGGGATTGAGGATCTTAATGGCCACGTGCTGCTTCGAGCGGGTCGAGAACGCCTCGTACACACTGGGCACACGACACAATAGCGTGTCGCTCTTCCGTTAGCTCCACGCACACAGATAACACCGAACATGGTGCCGGGAAAGGGACGAGAACGCCAGTCTATGGCAACGTACACGCCAGCCGCGCCGCCGCCGAGGTACCCGCCCAGCTCATACACGAGATCATTGCCGCAGTAGATGGCCTGGCCGTCGTAGTGGTCCACCTTGACGGTCTGTAGCTTGCGGCGCCGCTCGTTCATCATCTTGGCCTCCAGAACGCTGACTCGCGTGTGAACCACCGAGGCGTCCAGGGCGACTGACGCTGAACTCCTGACGGCTGTCTATCCTGCAGCACAGCTAGTCATCGCCAGAGACGCCGCACCAGACTCAGACGCTACTCGTACTACCTCGGAGCGCCGCCGTCCACGAGAGCGACCATCGCGGATGGTGCCACGCACACTGCAGACGCACCTCGTCGCCGTCCGTCGCTCGCTCTGTACCACGTGCACCAAGCTCTAGAGCTGCCGCTACAGACACAGATCGCTCGCGACGCGTCTCGTCCAGCCGTGGGCTCGCTCGCCGCTCGTCCTTTGCGCCTGTGGCCTGGGCGACGCACGCACGCACGCGCTGCGGTCGTCGTCTTGGCGGTCCCCGGCGAGATCGCTCGATGCCGCCTTTCGGGCAAGAGGCGCGGGCGGAAACCGGCTCAGAATCGCGTTTCCGGCCAATCCGCACGCGAGGCTCAAAGGCACAGCGGGGTTTCCGCCAATCCGCGGCCGCGAAGCTATTTTTACGGGGCGACAAGGGCCTGGGCTGCGAAACGGCCAATGGCGACGGCCGCGAACCGCAAAGACACTTCGAGTCTGGGGCTCGTCCTGCGGCCTGAGGCGCGTGTAGGCGACCCAAGCGCACGCCGTCACTGCACCGCTCGCTTGCTGTTGTCCTGAGCCAGCGGACCAGCCCACAAGCACCAGCGTCGTGGCTGTATCAGCCGCAGCGCCCCTCCACTGCGGTATGAGCGGGGAATGGTGCACGGAGGAGAATGCGGGGCGCTCCAGCGCTAGGACTTCACGCGGCTCCGCCTGCCCTGCACGCTCCGCACTGGTTACGTCTGCGTTCTCGCCATGTTCCCGGCTCTGAGCATACCCCATGCGCCTTTTCGCTGCTTGGCTCGTCGTTCCGCAGGCGGAAGAATTTCCCGCGCGCCCATTGGCTGGCAAACGGGACGTGCGCCATTTGCATTGGTCAAAACGGCGTGTCCGTTTCTTTCGCGTTTTTCGACCGGGCTGTGATTGGTCTGTTGACCATATAAATTCGTCTTGACCTTGCGCCGCACCAATCAAAACGAAGAGCGGTCTCCACCCGCTGGCTCCATTGTGCAAGGTTTTGTAGGCCGATTGATGTTACCAAAATTCCTTTTCAAGAATAGGATTTGCTGCCGATCCAAGCGCATGCTGCTACGAAGCGCATTCGCCAACCTCCGCCGCCGCCGCTCCACAGCCGCTGCCTCTTCCAGACTTGACTCCACCATGAGCCAGGCGCTGCTGCACGGGATCTCGCTGGTGAACGCCAAGGGCGAGACCATCCAGGGCGAGGAGTTGGGCCAGAACGGCAAGGCGCTCGCGCTCTACTTCTCGGTACGCCGCCGCGTTCTCTCGCGGTGCAAGTGGCTCGGGGCCCGCAAGAGCTGATGCTGTCTGTGCGTGTGCGTGTGTATGTGCAGGCGGACTGGTGCCCGGACTGCCGCAGCTTCCAGCCGGCGCTCAACAGCTTCTACAAGGAGGCGAACGCGCAGCTGGACGTGGTGTTCGTGGGCTCGGACGACACGGCGCAGGCGCAAGCGGCGCACCTGGCAGACAAGCAGGGCCCGTGGTGGATGGTGCCCTTCGAGGGCGACGTGCGCACGCAGCTCAAGCGCAAGTACGGAGTGTGCGCCGGCGCCGAGGTGCGTGCGCTGAGCCCCATCACGCGCAAGGGTGGCATCCCCACACTGGTGGTCATCCGCGCGGACGGCGAGCTCGTGGACTTCCACGCCGCCGACAAGGTCGAGCGCGGAGATCTGCAGGCGCTAGCCGACTGGCAGTAGAGCTGCTCTGCGTCACGTCGGCCCATGAAGCATGGCATCCACCCAATAAAGCTCGTGCTGCAGTGAATTGCCTGTCTCGCGTCTCTTTGCTTGCCTCGTGCCGGTGGTAGAGGCGCCTTGCGTCTGTTTGCACAGCAAATGGCGCTCGCTGCCTGACGCGCGCTTCGCGTGGCGTCTCCGCCTGGCGCTGTTGCTGTCGTCGCCAGTCAATGAAACCGGTCTCGAGCGACACAAAGACCGGTCCAGACTTTGAAAGACGAGAAAGAAGACACTGTACGAGAATGGCGAGTCCCGCGCTGCTGCATGACGTAACGCTTGTGAACGCCCGCGGCGAGACCCGCCGCGGCGACGACGTGGGCGTCACGGCGCTGCTGGCGCTCTACTTCGCGGTGCGTCCCCCTCATCCAGGCGACCGCAGGGAGAACGTCCGCAAGTGCTTGGTTTCCCGCGCCCATTCGTCACCAACGTGTCTTTCGGCCCGCCTTGTTGCTGTTGCTGGTGCTGCTGACTGTAGGCGGACTGGTGCCCGGACTGCCGCGCATTCCAGCCCAAGCTGAACGACTGGTACGCGCAGGCGAACGCGGAGACGCAGCAGGTGGACGTGGTGTTCGTGAGCTGCGACCCGACGGCCGAGGCGCAGCAGACGCACCTGGCCGACAAGCAGGGCGCCTGGTGGATGCTGCCGCACGACGCCGAGCTGCGCCACGAGCTGCGCCGCGCGTACGGCATTCGCAACGGCAAGGACGACGCCGAGGTGGGCGTCACGCACCGCAACAGCGGCATCCCGGCGCTCGTACTCGTGCGGCGCGACGGCCACGTCCTGGACTTCCAGGGCGCGGCAAAGATCGAGCAGGACGGGCTGCAGGCGCTCCGTGACTGGCAGACGCAAGCGCAAGCCTAGAGAGCGCATGCACGCACACGAGACGCGACTCGGTGGGGATGCGTAGGTGCTTTAGACGTAGACGCATTGGTACTAGGAAATCCACACGCACGTAGACGGCACTTGGCTTGCCTTGGCATTTGCAGGCCCAATAAAATAGCGCGAACGTGCTGTGGCTAGCGGGACGTAGGCGCAGACAGCGAGGCGGCTTCAGCGTAGAGGCAATCGCCGAGCTCTTCCAGCGCCTCGCTGCTGATGCGTTTCTGCTCGGCGGCCACGCGCATCTCGTCGTACAGCGCGTCGCCCAGCGACTCGAACATGCCGGCCGTGAAGCCCTCGGGCATGCTGGCGTTCCCCACGGCGTCCGTGGTCACCAGCGCCTGCAGGTCGCGTAGTATCACGCCGCGAGGCACGCGTTTCTCCTGCAATAACGTGCGGAGTCCTTCGTCTCGACGGCGACGTGGGCGCCTTGAGTACCGATCGGGCGTCCCAGGCGCCTCGGGGAGACTCTCGACGTCGCTAACGTCGCTGTCCGTGTCCGTGGACGCGTCCGAGTCGCTCTCCAGCTCCTTGAAGATCCCGTACAGGCGCTGCAACCGCGTCCAAGCGTCCGCCGCACGTCGATCTTCGTCTCCGACCTGCGAGATCCGCCGTTTTCCCGGCTTCTTTCGCCCCCCGGAAGCCTGCAGCGCCTCCAGCAGCTCCTGCACGCCCGATATGTCCTCTGGCTGCTTGCGGAAGTGCTCGCGCGCCGCGTCCTCCGCCCCCAGAGTCGTGTAGGCCACGTCGAAGCCGCCTTCATCGTCGCTCGCACCCGGGCCGCCGTTGTCTGCGGTTGAGGACGGCAGCAGGTGACGCCGCGCGTTCTTGATGGCGCGGCGCAGCATCGCCACCACCTCCGCGGTTCCGGACGGCCGTGGGCCGCGTCACGCCCCCGCGCGGCTGGCAGGCTGGATGCAGAGCTTTAGCGCGCGTGGCGCCGCGTCGAGATCTGCTTCCTTCGCCTCGCAAGGTTTCTTCTCGCATGAGGTGGGTGTCATTGCACTGGGATGATTGCAGCAAGTCAATTCTATTTTGCGCCATGGAACAGCGAAATGTGATGCAATCATTTCCGGTTCGTGACGTTAGAGTCTGCCGTTTTATAGAAATTCATAGACGTGCAGAATGACGGTAAATTACGAAGTGACGCCGCCCAGGGGTACAGTGTACCGATACGAAACGACGCGGAGCCCGGCACATCTTGACCAGCGAGCAAAACCACACCAAGCAGCCTGAAGATGGCTTCATAAGGCGACGTCGTCACTTTCGGAGCTCTTTAGTAAGGTCCACAGTTACTTTCTGCGGTTGCTGCTGCACGTAGAGCAAGTGGCAGTTCCACCACCGCCTTCGCGGGTCTGAGGCCAGCGGCCAAACGACTTCAAGGCGCCCAGACGCACTCGACTTGCTGCCCAGAATATGAGGAGGGTAAGCAACCAGAACAGCGTAGACCCCGGCCTTCCTGCTCAGAGCATAGCGCTCTGTCTTCCTTCTATACCTTGTGCTGAATGCCGTCTCACAATACTATAGCTACTCCTCACAATGCCATCAGACTCCCGTTACCAAAGCCAAGACTTCGCCAGCTTGGCCGGCCACGCACAAGCCACGTCAGGCCCAGGATGCCGGCCACACAAGTGAGTCCGGCGTTGCGCCGCCGTATCTCGGACGACGCACGGCAAATCCTGCGCTTGGCTCTCAGCGACGGCGACGGCGACGGCGACGGCGAAGGAGCCGCAGACGCGCTTGAAAGCGGAGACGCTGGCGTCCGACGGTGCAACATCACACAATTGCCACTTGCTGAGCGTCTGCAGAACTTCCGAGCCACCTTGCGGCTTGAACTGTTCATTCCAGGTGACACTAAAGGCGAGAGCACCAACACCATCGACCTGCGCGTCACGGCTTCGCGCGACAGCTACGTGCTCCGCTACCCTGTCTCGAACCTAGACGCCGAAGTCTCCGTGCTCAACCGCGAGGGCGTGGCTACATCTTGGATCACGACTGCAGATGGCCACAACGTGCAGCTCGGGTCCTTCCTGGGCTCCGGTTCCGAGTCGCAGAGGCGCTGGGGCGTCACTGCCGAAGACGTAGAAGCCTGCAAGCCGCAGCTCTTCGCGCTGCTGGACGTGCTCGACTCGCTGGACCTGCTGGACGTCTTCCGCGCGTCCTTGAGTGCAGTGGAAGTTCCGGCGACCACGCTCTTCCGGGATGAAAGCGTGTATCAGGCCACAAGCGACAAAAACGCGTACATATTCACCTTTGACACGCGCTCGGGCTGTCCGCAGAGCATAATGCAAGCGCCCACGGACCCGAGCGCCAGACTGACGTGTCCAGCGCTGCAGCTCGTGGTGGAGGACTACATGCGCCACGACAACAGCAGCATCGACGCGCCCGTGGGCATCCAGTCGGACGTGGAGATCCTGCTGGACGCGGCTGTCGCGAGCTTCTGTGAGTGGACACTCGCAGGCCGCCAGGAGCTCGAGCAGGTCTTCTCCCTGCTGGACAGAGACGACGACGGCTCGATCTGCGGCCAGGACGTGGTGTTGCACCTCGAGGAGATCGGCCATTCGCACGAACGCGCGCGGGCCATCGCCGTGGAGATGACTCGCCTGCTCTGCGACAGCACCGAGCCGTCCGAGGAGGTGTCGTTCTACCGCTTCGCCGGCTTCTGGATCATGATGCTGGCCGACGACCGCCGCGTCTCGGACCCAGACAACGAGCGCCGCGTGCTGCCGGCGCTGCAGCAGCTCTTCCTCGGACCGGCATAGCTCGGCCAACGGCGTCCTATGCTCGTATCAGCCAGGGATTTCGAAGTACGTTTGTAGCCATTTCTTGGCGTTGCCTCGTGGTTGTCCCGCCGAGTCTGGCGTGAGTCGGCTGGAAGCTTCGAGGACAGCGCGTCGCCCGTTCCGCTGGAGCGATCGCACGAATGGACATGGTGGTCGTTTGTGGCCCATGATGGAGGGCGCTAGTGTAGCCGCTACACTACACTGTAGCGCACGGTCTTGGTTGGGAAACAGCCAGGAGCCATACAAACTCGGAGAATCCATTCGCGTACCTGGCTGCCTAGACTAGATGAGCAATACGCGCGACGTGGCAGGTCCCCATGTTCACCCCAGCTGCTAGGAAGAGCTGCTTGGGGCGGCATGTGCAGGCTGTCAAACCGGGTGGTGTCCGAGTGAAACTGTCCTCTCTCCAAGTGGCGCCGCTTGCCGGGAAAGGCGGCAGAAGAGTCGAGTGGCGTGGAGGCGAGCTGCTCTGCCGTGGTTTCTCGCGAAAGCGGACACGCCGCCGTGGTGAGGTGAGGGACTCTCGCCTGCGCGTGCTGCAGTGGGGCGGGCGGCCATCATTGCGATGATGGCGGCAAATCCGTCCAGGCTGCGTCCGGACTTCTGGTGGCGATTGGGGGCTCTTCGGCACGGACAGAAGTCCGCGCCGCATTCGTTCCTTTTTTCGCAGCTCGCGGTCCTGTGTCCGGCGTAGACGGTCAATTGCACGCTATTCGTGCAAGCTCCAAGTTTCGGCGCACCACAATAGGCAGCGAAACCTCGGTTTGCGGAAAAGGGGCGCTTCGTGGTCGGACACACACCTTCGTCTTTTTTCGTTTCTCTCCCTCTGCCGACGAAAATGTCGTTCTCGCATCGAATACGCCACGAGTTGGCTCTTTATAGCGCCTGAACGACAAAATCGTCCCGCCACCAAGTCCCACTCAAAGCTCCAATCCCCCCGCTTCAGCACTCCCGCACCCCAACCACTCCACCTTTTGGTAATTCCCGCCCCAAATCCCCACGCAAAGTGCAAGTTGGCAAGCCGCCGCCGATGGCACGACGCCGGCCCGACCGGGCGAGCGCCGCGCATCTTCGTTCTCGGCGCGTTCTACACGAGCCACTCGCCTCCGCCGCGCTCACAGGGCAGAGCGCGTGGTGACAGTGCAGCACAGGCGCGCACGGTATCGAGCCTGAGCACGAGCAGCAGCGCACGAGCGCTCGGCGGTACGTGACGAGCTGCTTGCTCTGCAGGCTGCGTGGTGCTCGGGTCTGGCGCGCAGCTCACGCGCGCCTTGTTGCGTGTTCTCCTCCCACTCTCTGCGCTTCTCCAGGCGCGAGCGAGCGAGCCCGTCCAGACCCAAGAGCTCACACTCCAACGCACGCACACACCACACCACACCAAGAGATGGCGACGAACCCGGAGGCCATCCGGCTGGCGCAGGCGTCGGAATGGAAGGCGCTGCAGCGGCTCTTGGAGCGCGCGCCCGAGCTGGCGCAGGAGCGCGGCGATCACGACATGCTGCCGCTGCACTGGGCCTGCACGGTGCGCCACGTGCCGCTAGCCTTGGTCGCGCGGCTCCTTCGCGCGTACCCGGACGGCGTATGCGCCAAGAACGCTGGCGGGCTGCTCCCGCTGCACATCGCCATCCGCGCGCGCGCACAGGCCTCCTGTCTGCGCAAACTGGTGCGCGCGTACCCGCAGGGCGTGCACGAGCGCACGCCGGACGGCGTCTCGGCGCTGGAACTGGCGGAGCAACTCGCACTCGATGCCAACGCGCTCAAGGTGCTCTACCGCGCGCAGGAGCGCTGGCGGGCCTCGCAGCAGCAGCAGGAAGAGCGTGCGTCCTCCGACAGCGACGGCGACGTGGCGGCCGACGGCAGACATACGCACAGCGGCCAGAACGAAGGCGAAGCTTCGGGCGGCGGGCCCGAAGACGAACAGGACGCACAGACGTCGGCAGCTTGGGCCGCGGCGCTGCCGGAGCCGTTCGTGGGGAACCTGGGGCTGGGCGGCTTCTTGGCGGACGACGACGTGGCGCCCTTGACCGGCGGGAGCATCAGCATGCTCATGGAGCGGTCCTTAAGTGGCTCGGCTAGTCTGGACTCGCCTCATGGCCGCTTGGTGTCGCCGTCGTCGTCCAGCGCCAGCAGTAGCGTGCATGACAGCGCGCGCACGCCCCCACGCGGAAGCGCCATGTCTCCCGCCATGCTGGAGCTCCCGCATGGGCTGCAGACGCCGGCGGTCCCGGGTCGGCGGTCCTCACGGGAGCCTGCGGCGGCCACACTAGCACAACAAGAGCTCTTCCGTCTGCTGGACACGCTGCCGCCTTCCGGCTCGACCAGCAACCGCGAGCTGCGCCGCCTGGTGTCGGCCATGAGCGCCAGCGCCGCCGTCACGAGCGCCAGAGACCTGCATGCGGACGACAGCGAGTCGGAGGCGGCCTCGCACAGTCGCCACCAGTCCTTGCCCATGCTCCCGAGCTACGAGAACCTGCGACCAGACGGCAAGGTGGCGTTTTACGACGGCGTCAAGGACGACGACGGCTCGTCACGCGATAGTGACAGTCAGTCGGGCGACAATGATGGTCAGGGCACCCACCGCCCGAGCGCGCGCATGTTCCAGTCGGCGCAATACCCGGCAATGGGTCGAGGCGGGAAGACGGCCATGCACGCGGGCTCGCCGCCCATGTTCCCGCCTCCGCACCGACGAGCATCGCAGGGCCACGTACGCGCCGGGGGCGGCCACTTGGAGGCGCCGCCAGAGTGGAAGCACGACGACGCGTGCTCCATCTGCCGCGCGAGCTTCGGCATGTTCAAGCACCGGCACCACTGCCGCAACTGCGGCAAGTCCATCTGCAGCCAGCACAGCGCCGACAAGAAGATCTCGATGGAGGCCAAGGGCTTCACCACGCCGCAGCGCGTCTGCGTGACCTGCTACGCCATGATCACGCACAGCCGGTCGCTCAAGCAGGACCTGGAGCTCGACGCCACGGGGTCCCGAGACTCGCTGCTCAACTCGGTGGCCTTCCAGCAGCAGCACTATGCGCTGGCTACGGGCGCGACGCCAGCGCGCAACTCGACGGCCACGCGCTGGTTCCCGGCCTCCACGGCTCCCGGCCAGCTCCGCCGTACCTTTGGCGGCGAAGCAAATGCGGGAGCCGCGTCGGAAGGTGTGGGCAGTCCGCATTCCATGACTGCGGCTGTCCCGACCACGGCGAATGCTGGACGATCCAGCTCCATTGCCGCCGGGGAAGCCACTGGCGGGGCGGGGGAGCGCGCCACGACGGCCAACTTGGTGCAGCCCGTGGCTAGCGCGGGCGGAGGCGCGACGCAGACGCAGACGCAGACGGCGCCAGTGCAGGAGCTGCGCTGTCTGCTGGCGTCGCAGCAGAAGCAGATCGAGCAGCTCGCGCAGAGCAACATGCAGATGCAGCAGCAGCTGCTGGAGCAGGAGGAGCTCAAGGCCGAGACCATGCTGCTCATCACGCAGCTCATGACGCGCGTGTCGGTGCTGGAAATGCGCAAGGACCGCGGCGGCAACAAGCGTCGCAGCGTCGGCACGGGCGACAGCGAGGACTTTGACGAGGACGACGAGTGTCCGCAGCACGACGAGCCCAGCGAGCTGGACTTGAAGCGCGGGCCGCTGTCCTAGGGCCCGGCCAACGCCACAGCGCAGCCGCCACGGAGAGGAAGACAGGGACGCTTCCGCACTGGCCGCGCACTCTTGTCGGTTGCCTGTATGTTACTTATGAATCCCACCGCATGACCTTCCCCACCGCAGTGCATGCAGCAAAGTCCATAGCGTCTTTTGCCGATACAAGACGCGGATAAAGGCCGAGAGGACCGCGTGGGGGCTTGCATCGCACGTAGTGGAGCCTAGCAACAGGACAGAAGCGTGTATTTACCGATTCGTGCTCCTTCCCATCGCCAAGACGCGTCTTCTCTCGCTCGCATGTGGCTCCATTCGCTCCTTCTCCACGGAAGAAGGCGGCCACGGAGCTCGCTGGACGGGCCTGTCGGTGTGACCGCGGGGCCCGAGGGGCGAGGACGCCACGTACGCACGTCTAGGAGAGCGCAGGGGGCTCGCCCACCTCGCCGCGCTCGTACTTGAACTTGCCGCGCGGGATGTAGTCGAGCTCCGGGTGGGAGCTGTGCTCGTGGCCGAGCTGGTTGCGGCTCGTGACGAAGTCCACGGCCAGGTAGATGCCGAAGAGCGCCGAGGCCATGCCCAGCCCCGTGAAGGGCTTCTTGCCGCACTCGGTCAGGAACGGGTGCTTGCGCCACGCGTCCTGGCCGGCGAGAACCATCGTAAGGGGGCGTGCGCGCGCTGCGAAGTGACGGATTCCGAGGGTGGTGGCCGCCTTGCCAATGCTCTTTGGGCTCGGAAGGCCGCTGGCCGCACAAGCAGGGAGCGGGCAGTGAGCGTTCGGACTTTGGCGAGGATGCACGGTACCTCTTTGCAAACCAACAGATACCGGTACCGTATTCCATAACGTACCGGTAACGTACCGGTTGTCTTACAATCGCACCATACAAAAACCGAACACACGGCGCGATGGCCAAGAATTCTGGAAGTTTTGGTCATGCCGTGTACTAGGTTGTTGTATTGGACGAATTCAAGACAACCGGTACCGATTCAAACGATTCGCGCCCATTGTGGCGGAGAATGTGGCGCATTTCATCCTAGTCGGGGCCGGTAGCCTTTGTCGCAGCCGCTCCAAGCACTTGGAGCAACTGGAAACCAAGGCGATGGCGGTGAGGACGATAGAGACGCCGCTCCGTGCGTGCATGTGCGGGGCTTCTGGAGATTGACGTGTGCGCTGACTAGCTTCGTGTGTATGTGCATCCTTCTCTGTTCGTGCACGTGTGCGTGACACAGGACAAGCACAAAGGCAGCAAGGGCAAGGGCGTGGCGAATGTGGCCCGGCAGACCTGGGACCGCGAGCACTATGAGAAGCTGGCCAAGCTTCGCGCGGAAGGCCAGCTGGAGGAGGCCGAGGTGCGTCTACACGTACACCTTCTTGGCTGCAATGCTGGCAGAACAATGACGCAGGTGGCTGTGGCTGTCCTGCGTGGCTGTGAGTAGGAGAAGAAGTTGATCACGTCCAACAAGGAGGAGTTCCGCGCCGCGAACGACGGCGCCGCGGGTCCCGCCGGCTCGGCTCGTGCGTTCCTGAAGGCGCGCACGCAGAAGGTGTCTCTGGAGAACAGTGTGGGCACTGTCAAGGTGGTCAAGTCGGACGACCTGAGCAAGAACGGCGGGTACTACTGCGAGGTGTGCGAGTGCGGACTCAAGGACTCGGTCGCGTACCTGGACCACATCAACGGCAAAAAGCGTGCGTTGTGCTTCTCTCTACCTGTATCAGTCACGCCTGGGGCTACTGGAGTGTGCGGTGGAACTAACGCTGTGGTGTGTAGACTTGCGGAAGCTGGGCTACAGTATGCGCGTGGAGCGCTCGACGGTGGACCAGGTGAAGAACCGACTGCAGAGCGCGGCCAAGCGCAAGTGGGACCCGCTCATGACCAAGAAGCTGGACGCCATGGAAGGTGCGTGTGCCCAGGTTCTGGATCAACGATCGAATTGTTGCTCTGCGCTCTTACGTGCTAATTGGCGACGTCATGCGGAATGGAGGGAGCAGACTTCGAGAAGAAGGTGAAGGCGGCCGAGGAGGAGGAGGCGCGCGTCAAAAGGCAGAAGAAGGAGCAGCGCAAGGCGCGCAAGGCGCAGGACAAGCAGCAGGACGCGGACAAGCCGGGCGAGGGCGGCGAGAAGGCGGAGAAGGCGCAGGAGCCGGAAGCCACCGAAGCCGACGCCGAGATGATGGCCATGATGGGCTTCGGCGGCTTTGGCGGCTCTAAAAAGGGCTGAACATCCCTACGGGTCCATCACCTAAACAGATCCAGGAGAGTCACTAAATAACGAACATCACTGTACTTGGAGTTTGTAAGCATCACCTAGATAATCCGCCGAGTCTTGTGGTGGCAAAACCCAAGCAGAGGAACAGGCAGAAGCACGGAAGGAAGCAGGCCGGAAGTAGTGCGCTGTCTGCGCCTGGAAGCCGCTAGGGAGCACGCCCTGGAGAGAGAAGCTGCTGCTGTATCATGCAAGAGCGCTCGCCAAGGCGTGGCGCTGAGCGGTGCCACCCGCCGCTGCCAGCCGGCCCGCCGCCGAGCACTTCATTCCGCGAATGCCCACCGAGCTCCACGTTGATCCTGCGCGGCTTGACACCCGCCGTGGGCAGCGCGATGGTACGTCGAGCACATACTGCTGCCTTTCGTCACTGCTGCCGTCTCGCGCAGCTCTCCTAACGACTGTGCGGTGTTTCCCACGTCGCAATCGACAGATCCTGGACGCATTGCGCGTCTTCCGGCCGTTGGCGGCGCGAATCATCCTGGATAAGGTGCGTTCGTGTCGCTATCCCACGCTGTAGTGGCGACGACTGCAGTATATTGACTGCTGGCGCGCTGTTGGCGCTTGAAACGCGCTATCCACAGGTCACAGGGGATTCTCGCGGCTTCGGCTTTGTGGATTTCGCCGACGTGGAGACCGCCACGGAGGTGACGCGAGCCTTCGGTACGTCCCATAACCCGCTAGTTGCGTCGTATTCGCCGTGAATTCACCGCTTCTCCCCAATGACTCGTTCATCGCCTTCTCACCTGTCGTGTGTATGCTTTGATGCAGCTTCCGAGCCGCTCGTACTGGACCATCGACGCGTAGGCATCGGCTACGACGATAGCAGTCGTCGGCGATCTCCTGGCTCGGAAGCCAGCCGAGCAAGCCGAGCTGGCGGTGACTGGAGCAGCACTCACCGCTCGGAGGCACCGGGCGATTCGCTCGAGAGCCTGCAGTCCGACCACCGCCCGCTTCGACTGGACTGGATTTGCGACGAGGTGCGGCGTGCTCAGCACTGATACTGACGAACCCAGGGCAGCAGCTTGGACTCACTGCGCATTTGGTACGCTTGCTACAGTGCAACGTAACGAATTTCGCGCGGCGGAGCGTGTGTTTCCAGTGTGAAGCGCCCAAGACGGCGCACACCAAGGAAGTGCCGCCCAGTGCCGCGTTCTTTGACCACCGGAGCAACTGCAGCGGCAACGACGGCGCCGAGCCCGGCTTGACTGGCGCACGGAGCGACGTGTACCCGCCGCTGCCGCCCCCGCTGCCGTCGGACGTCGAGCAGTGGGACGACCGCACGAACCACTCGAGTGAGAACAAGCGGGACGCGTCGTCGCGGGTGCTGGTGGTGCGCAATCTGCCATACGACATTGAGGAGGGCGAGGTTCGTGTGTGGCTCTGGACCTCTGACTTGGGGCATCGCACTGCGTGTTTCGGTTGGATCCGACTGGGTTTGGTTGGCACGGAGCTCGTGGCTGACCCCTGGCTGCGTCGATCACTTTGCATGCAGCTTCACGTCACCTTTGCCGAGTTCGACGGCGTGCGGGACCTTCGGTTAGTGGCCGATCGGGCCTCGGATGAGCCACGCAGCTTGGGATTGGTTGAGTTCTGCGATGCACAAGTACGAGAGTGGCTGGTTGCTCGCCTGCCATGCGCACTGCCACTAGGAATTCATTGCCGAGGGTCATGACACGGGTGCGACGCTCTTGTGTTTGCTGCCACAGAGCGCGAGGCGTGCGCTGGAGGACTGTGACGACCTCTACGTCCGAGACCGACGCATTCGGGTGTCGCTTTCGCGGGACAGTCGGCCAAAATGGGCTCGAGACCCCGACGACGCGACTGGGAACCGAATTGGCGAGGGGAACTCGGCCACGGAGACGGCGCTGGAGCAAGCGCAGCGGTCTCTCGCCAACGCCAGAGGCGCCAGCGGACGGCGGGGCCGCCCACAGCACCAGGTGAACGCTCATTGCATGCTTGTTGGCTCTCCGGGGCGCATGCTGCTGCTCTTTTCAACTCGCCAGCCCCGACTGCGTGAACCATGTGGCTAATGCTGAAGGCTGTGACCCTCCTCGCTGCTGCTTCGGCCACCGACCACCTCAACCGGACTCTGAATTGCTCTGTGCGCGTCACAGCAGAGCGACGTGGCGGCGGATGTGTCTGCGCTGTTGGCCAGTGCTGCAGCGGAGGTGACGCCTCGCTTCGAGGAGCCCCGGAAGCGGTGGCCGCCGCCGTTCGAGACTGCGGGCGGCAGCTACGTGTACGCGAGCGAGTGTGGGCTCTACTGGGATGCCGACAGCATGTTCTTCTACGACCCGCAGAGCAAAGTCTACTACAGCCACTTCTTCGGCAAGTACTACACGTGCGTGGGCCCCAGTACGGGCGGTTCGACGACGTTCGAGCCGTTCGTCCCACCGCCACCAGTGGACGACGCTGTGTACGGCGGGGTGCCAGCCATAGCGGCGACATCAAGCGGGTCAGCACTGAAGCTGTCGCTCAAGAAGGACAAGAAGAAGGCGTTGGGCATCTCGCTTGGCCTCAAGAGCGCCGTCTTCGCCTCGGGCTCGACGGTGTTCGACAAGGACAGCGTCGTCAAGCCGCCTAGTAGCGTGGCTGCTCCAGCACCGAGCAGCTCTGGTAGCGGCGTGGGCATGAAGCGCAAGAGCGCTGAGGATATCGCCAAGTGGTCGCGTCGCCAGCGCGAGGAGAAGGTGCAGGCTGGAGTTGAGGAGGTCAACTCGCAGCAGGAGTTCTCCAAGAGAGACGCGGCCCAAGCGCCATCAGCTCAGGACGCGTCGTTGGCTGGGAAGACGTCGGCGTCCACCACCGCCGCGTCCGTGATGGCCGCGCTGAGCAATGTGGCGCAGGAAGCGCCGATCTGTCTGGTACGAATGCGTGGAGCTGAGGCATTGCGATCGGCCTGGCGACTGATGGGACGGACGTGTGCGCCGTGTGTTCGTTCTGCTGTGCCAGCTCTGTCGACGGAAGTTCGGGTCGCTGGAGCAACTGCGCAAGCACGAGAAGCTCTCCAAGCTCCATCTCGCCAACGTGGCCAAGGCCAAGGAGCACAAGCAGCAGCTTGCCGCGCAGTACCGCGAGCAGGAGCACGAGATGCAGCGCGACCTCAAGAAGCAGCGACAGCAGGAGCAACGTGCTCATCCGCCGTCTCCCCCGCAGCTGACGACGTCTGCGTCTACCGCCTCCCTGGAGAACGGGATCGGCGGCAAAATGCTCAAACTCATGGGCTGGAAGCGCGGCGAAGGCCTGGGCAAGCACGGCACAGGCATCACGGAGCCCATTCGAGCGGCAGGAGGCGTGGCGAGGGCGGGGATGGCGGGGCTGGGCTCCAAGACGTCGGTTTCTGCCTCGGTGGACCTCTCGGACGCCACGACGAACAAGGAGCGACGACAGAAACTGGCGCGTGCTCGGTACGACGCGTCCGCCTAGTCTGAGCTGCAAGCCAAGGGAACAAGAGGCCGGGTTAGCGACAAGGTCGCGTGAGTCAACGGAGCTTTGCTGGGATTACTTGGGCGTCGAGCTGCTTGGGAACTGGAGCTACTGAGGCATCTGGCAAACAACGTCACACGGTGGCGAGCCTCGCGGCGGGCGCGACTAAGTTAGAGCAGCTCGTGCACGGCCTTCTTGAGCAGCGACTTCTTGTAGCCCGACACCTTGTTGGCCACCTCCTTGCCGTCCTTGAAGAAGCGGAACTCCGGGTAGGCGCCCACCTCGAGCTCGTCCTTGAGCTGCTCGATCTCGGGCAGCGTGACGTCCATCTTGGCGAAGGTGACCTCCGGGTGCGCCATGGCCAGGTCCTCCACGAAGGGGAAGATCTGCGCGCACTTGCCGCACCAGGGCGCCATGAAGTCGGCCACCACGGGCTTGTCGCCCTGGATGAGCTGCTGGAACTCGGCCTTGGTGGTCACCTGGGTGAGCGCCACGCCCTCGTCCTCCTCGGCGTCCTCCTTGACGCTCGCAAAGTACTGGTGGCTGTCCACGGGGTTGCCGATGATCGTCTTGTCTCCGGGCTGCCAGTTGGCCGGGCACACCTCGCCATGCTCCTCGTGGAACTGCAGCGCCTTGATGAGGCGCAGCGTCTCGTCCACGCTGCGCCCGATGGGCAGGTTGTTGACCGTCATCTGCTGCAACGTGCCCTCCGGGTCGATAATGAAGAGCCCACGCAGCGCCACACCCGCGTCCTCGAGCAACACGCCGTACTTGGCGCTGATGAGCTTCGTCAGGTCCGACACGATGGGGATCTCCATCTTGCCCAGGCCACCCTTGTTGCGCGGCAGGCGCGTCCAGGCCAGGTGCGACTCGGCCGAGTCCACCGACACGGCCAGTAGCTGCGTGTTCACGGCCGCAAACTCGGCTGCGCGGTCGCTGAAGGCGATGATCTCCGTCGGACACACGTACGTAAAGTCCTTCGGGTAGAAGAACACCACCGTGTACTTGCCGCGGAACTGCTCCAGCGACACCTGCGTGATGTCGCCGTCCACCACGGCGTCCGCCGTGAACGCCGGCGCCTTCTCGTTCACGCGCGCCACCGACGGCGGGTACTGGATGAACATGTCCTCGTCCTCCTCGTCCTCCACGAAGAAGTCGTCGTCGCTCGGCGTGCTCGCGAACGACCGCGCGCCCGAAGGCAGCAGCGACGAGTTGGGCGCCGCCGAGCCGCGCACGAAGGCCGGAGCGGCTTGGCTGGCGCGCGCGGAGCGCAGCGCGCTAGCGGCGGGCGCGCGCGCGGCGGCCAGACGGCGGAGCACTTGGGCAGAGCGCATGGGGAGTCGAGTGGGAGCTTCGAGCTTCAAGACGCTTTTCCAGGAATGAACTTTTGATACGCTAGGCGAATGAAGGGGAGGAATGTCCGACCCGAGGATTTAGATCGCGTCGATGAGATACCGTAATCGAAAATGACAGGTATATACATTTGAGGAGTGTTATGTGTCGTGTTTTGCGTGTAAAATGCTAAGTACGGAAATGCTTTTGGAGAAGGGTATAGGATGTGGCAGGAGTGAACCGTTTTGATTGGATGGCGCAGACGTTTACTGACCCCTTGTCACAATTGTGTGGGCCACTCATCAAGCGGAACCCTAACGCTAACGCGGCTGACGTGGCAACATGGCTACACTGAAGTGTGCGATGCGCTTCTCCCCTCTCTATGCCCGGGGGTTCCCAACGGCAGCAGATAAGTGGCGGGGTGATGACGACACGGCTGCTGCCATTTGCATGGCTTCTCGCCCGTCCTGCAGGTCCAGCTAGGCGCGGATCTTGAAGTCGCTGATCTGGATCTCCTTGCCGCTGTCGGCGTAGTCGCCCTGGAAGCGCTGCAGCCGGAACTCGCGCCACCTCAGCGGCCGGTACTGCGCGACGGCGCCGTCCCGCACCACGATGGGCTCCACCTGCGCCTGGTACGACGGATTGTAGAAGAAGGGCGCCGAGAAGCGCTCGGCCCCGCCGTTGGCCAGCACGCGGTGCAGCGGCGCCACGAACTGGTCATTGGACCAGACTTGCACCATGTCGCCAATGTTGATCACAAACGTGTTCTTGCGCGGCGGGATGAGGTGCCAGGTCTGCGACTCGCGGTGGAAGACCTGCAGGGACGCCACGTCGTCGTCCTGCAGCAGTACCGTGAGCGCGCCCGCGTCCGTGTGGCGGTGCACGCCCATGGCCTTCTCTGGCTCGGGGGCCACCGGGTAGTGGTTGAGTCGCAGGAAGCTCGAGTTGTTGCCGTGGAAGAACTGGTCGAAGAACGTGGCCTCCTCGCCCAGTGCCACGGCGAACATCTTGAGCAGGCGGCGCGAGATGTGCTCCATCTTGACAAAATACGCCGCCATCTCGCGGCGGAACCCCGGCAGTGTGGCTTCGTCCAGCCACTGGTTTTCGTCCTGGCCTAGACGTTCGCCGGCCGAGTCGCCCGAGGCCGGGCCGTCCTCCTGCGCGCCAGCAAAGTCCAGCGCCTCCTTCCAGTCCGTCTTGTTCTTGGTGAGCTCGTCGTCAAAGTAGCCGCGTGAGTTGTTGGCGGTGCGCTTGATGGTGCGCTTGGCGTCCATGGGAAGCTGGAAGAAGGCGCGCATGGTGCTCTGGAAAGCCGTCATTTCTTCTTCGGCCAGCCCGTGGTTGGCGATGTAGAAGAAGCCCCACTCCGTGGCCGCGGCGCGCACCGCCGCGATGGTCGACTGCAGCTGGCCGCGCCCGTCGCGCAGTGTACTCTCCACAGCCGCGTCGTCGGGGCACGCCATGAGCGCGCCGATGTCCACCACGGGCACTTGCAGCACGTCCATCGTCATTTGCTCGCTTCGGTCGCAAAGCGGTTGTGAGATTAGGGTCACCGAATTCGGTGGCAGATGGCGTTGGTTTCTAAAGCCTCGTGTCTGGTTTTCATTGGCGAGTTAGATGCCCAACCCACGCTCAGCAACGCACGTCGTAGCACTGCGAAGCTTGTCGACGTCGACGAACCAGGGGCGCGCTTGTGAGAGTGTCGATGCAGTGAGCACTGCGGATTTCTACCGGGCAGAAGGCGAGCTAAAGGGGCATGAGGGTGGTGCACTTATCGATGCCGAGGTCGAACGCTGACGCCGACGCGCCCCGCGTACCCGGCAATGCTGTACTGTGCTGCTGCTTCGAGCTATCGCACTGTTCTAGCACGGCAAAACGCCAATGTTTCGTTAGGGATTATTTCCCAAAAGCTGGAGCAAGTTATCTGGAGCATGGCATACCGAGGCAAGCAAGTTTGTATGGTACCATGCGGCAGTTTGCCCACCGGCAATACTAAGGCGTTTCGACGAGCGGTGTGGTGGCTTCGGCTCGAGGAGGCTAGCTCGTCATAAACTATTTGACAATAGTGTGTCTCACTTCAAAGTGAAGAATCAATAACCATGCGTCCGATTGCCGGACAAAGATGCCACTTGACGCAACTCCGGCTTCGACTTGCGGCGTGGTACATGGCTCTTGATCCCTTGCAATCGAAAGTCGAAAGTCGATCTGTGGATTCTGTGGCTCATCGTCCTTGCCGTGCATTGCTCTCAGCCAAACAGGCAGGGGCCTCAGAGCCCAGCACCAATACCTCTGTGGCCAGCATGGCGAGATCCGCATGTTATGAAGTGGGCTTACGGTCTGCTCGCTGCGTGAAGCTGAAGTTCCTTATTTGCAAAGTAACCTTTGACCACCCAAGCTTCCTCAACTCCCGTAAAAATGGTCGGTCGTATTGAACAGCTCGCTTTCTGCACTTTGACAGGGTGAACAACGGCACGGAGACGGACTTCCTGTAGACGCCCAACATCGACAGCGTTCGCAAGTGAGGGCTCAACTTCAAGCGCAGGATTACGGCCTCTCCGCTTTGAGGACCGGCGTGCGCCTGCTTCGCCGCTGCGAGCTACTATGAGAAGGTGGGTGTGTTCGTGAACTGCTACAACTTCCCCACGAATCGCCTCACGACGTACTACAAGCTGCTGCAAGATGCCGGGTACCATATCAAGCTGGTGCACCAAGCGTTCATTACACTCACTCCAGTCAGTTTTCCGATCCCAGAGATCTCGGTGTGAGCGGACTGATCTGAAGAACTTTTCGATGCTCAATCTCTTCGCGAGGAACCAAGACCAAGCACCTCTTCTGCGCCGGCACTGTGTGAAGGGGCTAAAGGGTTGCCAGCTCTCATCGTGTTTCCGCAGACCTGCTGCTGCCCGTGGTTGCGGGTAGCTTTGAATCCGCATGGCGGAGTTCCGAGCAGTGGCCGATCTTGAAGATTCTTGATCAGCATCAAACGCCCAGTCCGTAAAGGCGGCGCAGGGCTGCAAACAGCAAAAGAACCGCCAAATGGCCTTGCAATCGTGGATCGTCCATCGCAAAATCGCAAGCACCCGCTGCATCTGGTGACCAAGAACAGACCATAATACCTCCTCGACCAATTACATCACGTAAAACCTCCTCCAATTCACTAAAATTGAACGACCGAGTCGTCGCAGCTAAAAAATGCTAATCAAGGACCTGCTATGCTGTTGCAGGCGGCAATTTGCCAGATGGTAAGGGGAGACGCGCATCCATCGGTCCTGCTACATACCTGCATAATCGTCGTTCTCACTTCCAGTTTCGCCCGCGCTAGCTCAAGCCCAGCAGCAACCTCAGTCCCCTGTCCGGCCAAAGGCTAGCCTGCTCCAAGACCAAGATGCTGACCTGCCGCCTCCTCGTCCGCGCAACCCTCACCGTCGCCCTGCTGGCCTCCCAGTCCATCGTGCAAGCCTTCGTCATTGGAGATGCCCCGGGTTTCGCTCAGGGCACCACTGGCGGAGGCTCTGCTGAGCCCGTGTACCCGCAGAACATCGAGGAGCTCACGTCGTACCTGCAGGACGCCGAACCCCGCGTGGTGGTGCTGGACAAGACCTTCGAGTTCCGTGGCACGGAGGGCACGACGACTGAGACGGGCTGTCGTCCCAAGTCCAACGACGCCTGTATCGCGGCGAACAGCGGCTACTATGGTCAGGACGTGATCTTGATGCCTGGCGACACGACCCTTACCAACACCGGCGGTTGTGATCAGGTGGTCCCGGTGCAGGTCACATACGACAATGCTGCCAAGAACTTGCTCGTGATCAAGAGCAACAAGACGCTGCGCGGAATCGGCTTGAGCGGCGTGCTGGTGGGCAAGGGCCTCTGGCTGGACGGCGACAACATCATCGTGCAGAACATTCATATCACGGAGTTGAACCCACACCTCGTCTGGGGTGGCGACGCCATCTACATGCAGGGCACCGAAGAGCGCGCCATGAAGAACATCTGGCTGGACCATGTCAAGGTCTCGCGTGTCGGTCGGCAGATGCTGGTGATTGGCTTTGCCGGTGTGGAGAGCCTCGCGGTGACCAACTCGGACTTTGACGGGCGCACGGACTGGTCGGCGTCGTGTGACGGTCGCCACTACTGGGGCTTCATCCTTGACGGCGACAACACGCGCGTCAGCTTCCTGGGCAACTACATCCACTCCACGTCGGGCCGCTCGCCCAAGGTCATCGGCGCCTCCAGTGATGACGCCAAGGTCGTGGCGCACATCGCAAACAACTACTGGGCCGACAACTCGGGTCACTCCTTCGAGCCTGGCCACAATGCCTTCGTACTGGCTGAGGGCAACTACATCCAGGACACGGTCAAGCCCGTGCAGTACGGCGACAACGCCGCGATGCTCGCGGCTACTGCCTCGGACGACTGCACTAGCACGCTGGGTCGCGCCTGCACTGCCAACACGGTGGAGAACAGCGGCACGTTCGAGTCCATGGACGGTGCCACGGCACTCTCGGAGGTCAAGAACTACGCGGAGATTACAGGCTACGCACCCGCCGGGGCTGCCAAGAAGGTCTACATCTCGAGCAACTTCGGCATCGGCGCACTGGAGTAAATCGCCAAATTAGAAGAGGCGGTGCAAGGCATACGCTTCCATGCACGTCGGTTGGATCAATGCGTACAACAATGAATCGATGAGATGTATGCGTTTGGTGCGGGGGAAGGCGCGTATACCGTGGTGGACACCCAGAGCCTCATGCAAGTGCGCAAGGATTTGGATAGCTACGGGTTAGAGGTTCCACCGTGTTCGTAGTCGCACTTTGGTCGCAATTTTTGTATTGCTTTCGACAGTACCCCCATGCAGTATCTAGCTACGCCATGATCAATCCTGATCTTTTTATAGGAGCTCTAGCACCTCGAGGTGCGACTTCCAGTCCTAAACTTGTGTGAGTACGCTGACCATGCTGCTGTCGGTGCCGCCACCAACCACCATCAGGAACAAGGAACGTGAGTTCCTTGAATGGTCTGAAATCGGTCCTGTTTCCATTCGACCCCACTGATGTCAAGTGGCGACGAAAAATTCTGATCCAGCTCGTATCACCGAATTCCAAAAGCCAGATACGTGAGTCGAAGTCAGGCTAGCCGTGTGTATTAGTTGATCGCTTGTACGAGAAAAACATGATGGGCGCGCCAGTCGACAGTGGTGTCGACGTCGGCATTGATAGTGGCGATGATATCCTCCAGTATCCTGTCCAGTAGCCCGTGTTCTTGGATTGAAATCACAGCAGAAACATCGTAATACAATGCAGCATCTTCAGTTTGGAACGATTTGCGTTTGGCAACACTACATTATACAGCGATCAAGCGCGTTGCAACATTCAAGTTCTGCCACACTGCTTTATCCAATCGAACTGGAACGTGAATTGCGCGATTGCCTCGATGTTCGGCAGGTCATACTCGTAACAATCTCTGGTGCACTACAAGCGCGCCTGTGCGGCAAATTTGAAACCCCAAAAGGATTCATCTGTGGTCTGCTGCTTCCCAACGTCGTAGCCCCGAAAGCTTTGAGACAAGATAGTGCATGTGTGCGGCTGTAATCCTCCTTCTAACATCGCCTGACGATATACATGCAACACGTGCTTGGACACCTAAACAATGTGCCAGTTGGCGCTATGCATGTGCGGCAAATGTGCGACCTCAGCTATGATACTACTGAGGTTCCTCGCTGCAGGAGCAAGCGAGTGCGGAGCAACCCTGGTGCTGTTAACGAGCGGAGGCGCTACAGTGTTTGTTAGGTCAGTAAATTATTCGCCGAGACGATGGAGTGAGTCTATGAGATGAGCTACTGAGTCTGAGACTGGAGAAGGACGCACTTTCGTCCTGAAATATGTTCCAGGTCTAAGAGAGCTTCCGCCGAACCCGTAAACGTAATCTGCATCATGTCTGTTGACCAAGCATTTTGGACCCCGAGCTGCGAAGAGTGGAAGCGCTGTCAAAGAAGTCGCTTGAAGTTGAATAAAGCGGTCGGGTGTCTTCGCATCCACTCGTGGTGCTGCCATCAGTGATGTTCGAGCAACAAAGAGGTATAATGTACTGGGTCAAGTTGTCAATGAGGCACACCAGTCGGTAATGCGTTCTGTAGGTGGCAGGGCTGGTAACTTCCCTCTTTGGCATGTGCTCTGTGGCGGATCTTGCGACCCGATAAGTCGTTTACACCCTGTGGTGTGCCTTGGGTGCTTGAGTTGTTTTGAATGCGCTAATAGAGCACCGCGCTTCAATTTCAGCCAGCTGGAAGCTGTATGTTGGTGCTTGTGGTCACTTCACTTTTAAAATCCGATGCTCTACAAGCAAGCGCACGCTGTTGTTGCCGCTCCAAGCAGATACGGGTAGGGGGTTCGATTCTCGCAGCGACTTTGTTGTTTTGACCACAAACAAGTCCTTGGCGTTGCCGTACGTGGCCGCGCACACGGCTTGGTCGTAGCTACCCGTGTTGGTACGCGCTGCGCCCCCTACATCTGGTTCACGCCCTGTCCGTAGCAGTCGTTGTTCAGTGCGATGCAGGCCTAGGGGGTCTCGGGTGCGTACCCGTTTCGATTGGGGTACCTTATGCGCAATAGGACTCAAGCCGATATTGCTGAGGGGCATCATGCAGAGGATAGCGCCCTGCTAGCAACATCAAGAGCGAACTCCTCCGCGCTTCAAAACGAACAACAACTATGCCTTAGAGAGAATGGTGTCCAAAATTGTTTCGTTTTTAAGGTAGTGTATGATGAAAAGGTAAGAAGTAGCGACCTGTAGCTCTAACGCGTCGCTGCGGCCGCGAGCACGATACGATACGACACCTCCCGTCCAGCAGAAATGCACACGTCCGTTGCCACAAACTGCTACTGGGCGACCTAGCTCAGCAGGTTCTCCACCGAGGCCTCCAGCCACGCCGTGACCGTCTCAGCCGTAACGGCGTCAGCTGAGAAGTCGAAGTCGTCGCCGCCCAGCTCGATGATCTTGATGGAACCGTCGCTGTTGTCGATGATGGTAACGTACGTCACAGCCGAGTCCGTCGGGCGAGCAGCGAAGTTGTCGCCGCCCGGGGAAACATCGCCGTCGTAGAAGTAGTAGTGCGTCGACACCTTGTCCTGGGCTGTGTTCGTCTCGATGACCTCGGCAATGTCGAGCTCACCGCAGCCGCCCACGGAGCCCGAGCCACGGCAGTTGCAGCCGTACTGGCTGGCACGCACC
>JAADYJ010000353.1:0-24420 GCA_023338205.1 Halophytophthora polymorphica
CCCCCCCCCCCCCCCCCCCCCCCCCCCCCCCCCCCCCCCCCCCCCCCCCCCCCCCCCCCCCCCCCCCCCCCCCCCCGCACAAAAGCACGCCTGCTTTACCGAATTAAAGAGACCAATTCGAGTAAGTATGACTCGACTCCACCCCCAAAAGCTACTCGCTTGAACCTGGACATAGCGCTTTGGAGCTTTGGGCACTACAAGCTGACTTCCACCACCAGAGAGAACATTGTGCACTAGCCCCCCGCTGCAGTTGCGCAGCGACGAAGGCTGGCGTGAAGAAGGTTTTGATGAAGCTAGCGCCAACTACACTGAGATGGTCCAGCACAGGCGTCTTGAGATGGCGGCGGTGATTCACATGGACACGTCACGAGGAAACGAACCGCGTCTGGCGTGCCCTTTAGCGCCTTAACGATGTTCATGGCTGAGTCGCACTGGTAGTCCTCGAACTTAGCGTTCTTCGAGTTAGTACGCGTGACTTCCATGGCTGCGACGGCCAGAGTCGGGTACACAGCATTGATAATAGCCTCGAATAGCAACTCCACCACGGACAGAATGTTGCGGAACAACTTTCTGGTCGCCAAGTCGGCGTCCAGCTTGAACGTGGAGCGCACCACGTTGGTGGTGGATGCCACGGGATGAACTCACGTACCAGACCCACCCTTGGACGCTTTGGAATTCTTCTTCCTGGACACCACACCCTTGACGAACTCTTGCTACATGAAGACCTGCTTCACAAACGCAAGGAGAGAAGCCATGATGGCCGTCTCATTCTTGGCCTCCGGCACCAACTTGAACGTCGCGCGCAGTGTCACGTTCGCAACCACGTCATCCAGTGTGAGTTCGAGCAGCGGGGATGTCTTGGCGCGCACCTCCCATTGTGCTCTAGGAGTATCGTGAGCTGCTCAGCTAGAGACGGCACCACGACAGCTTAGCACATGGCGCCGTGCTCTACTGTCCTTCAAGCGCTCTGGAATCGAGAAGTTATTACTAAATATAAGAGTCTGTAGTTGGTGGATCCCAAAACTTTAGCAGGTATAGAAGGTAAAGCAGGTAAAGCATGCTTTGCCATCACAGCTTTGACGAGGCTTCTTATGCCACCTTTCGTGGCAATCGTCGATACTTACGTGGGATGTAATCTTCCCCGCGCCGCAGCGTTTGGTGGCCAGGGAGGCCCGGGAGTGATGATGACCGCAGAGGAAGTAGCGGGTGCCGTCTTGCTTGATGGCACGTTCGTTGCAGCACCTTTGGCTGCGGTACCCGCACCGCAACTCGTCCCGAGTCGATTCCCGAGTCGATGGAGGGTCTGGCGGTGGAGGGTCTCCGGCAAAGCTGCAGGAGTCGGTGTCCGGCTGAATGTCTTCACGAACCATTGTGGAGGTGGGCACGCCGTAGAAGGTAGCGGCGGCCCAATTTCGGCCGGCCAGGAGGAGGCAAACGTAGGGACGATGAGTTGTTTGCTTGGCCAGACAGTAGGGACGGGTTCGTCACTGGGCTTGTGCCGGCGCACGGCAGCTTGATATGGGGCGCAGGTCGCCAGGTGAGCGTCCACCCGGTCCACGTCGCCGCGCGGGTTAAACGTCTCGGTGCAATGACTGCACGTGATGGCCTCCAGCGTCCTGCCGCCCCCGTGGCACAGTTTCCAAGTGACGCTGTAGGGTGCGCCAGGACGCTTTGGCGGCGCACGCGCCTGCGCCTTTTGGAGGCGCTCAGCATTTCTGACGTTCGCCAGAACAGACGATTTCGCCTTGGTTTTGATCTGCTGCTCGGCGTAGGTCTTCTCCAGGAGGACGAGGTCAACGGGGGCAGTTGGTACCTTCAGGAACGCCAACTGATCGACGATGAACTGCGCGATGTCTTGAAACGTCACCTTATCTGACTTGACAGTTAGAATCGTTACCCCTTCGCAAGTATGCGCTTGATACAATCGAGTGCGATCTGACCAAGAAAAAGTCGCTACGTAACAAAACGTTTGTTAGACGGACGCACGAGACGCACGACGCAGAGGTACGTACGTGTAGCAAGGCTGGAAGTATTTGATCCAGCGATCATGCTGTGGTCCGTCGTACTTGACGCCGATCTTGAGCTCGTAGCTGTAGCCGTCCATCTTGTAGCCGCCGAGGATTTGACGGGTCTTCTCGAATACGAAGCCCAGGGTATTAAATACAAGAGTTTCGGTCCAAATGGATTTATTAATTCTGCCAATGCAAATACAGTTGGGCTTACCTCACTCTCTAATGCCGTCGAATAGACTTGTGCTCAGTCGCTGGCAAAAGGAAAAGTGAGCTCTCTTTGCCTCCGTCGACGATCATCGCACTTGTTTGGTCGCACAAGGTCGCACAGAGGGCTTCCTTGTCCGTGCCTTGCGAGTTCTCTCCCTTGAGAGCTCATGCAGACTGCTAGCCACTCATGCAGCCCTAGTTGTTTTTCGTATCCCAATGCGGTGGTACACCTAACTGCCCAACACGTTCTAACTGCCTCCTCTACTTTTCGTGCACTCTATGGTGCTGGAATAGGCCAGTCCAATAGTGGGGAGTTTCTTTGACGCGGCTCAACCTCGACTCTGTTGTGCGATGATTGCTCGCTACCGGTTCCTACGGCTGAAGACCCCAAGGCGCTCGAGTTGCAGCACGTCGCGCTTGAGCCGCCGCGAGAGGTTGATGGCGGCGTTCACGTCATGATGCCAGTACCGCGCCTTGCAGGCCGTGTCGTCGCAGTGCTTCACGGCCCAGCACTCCCTGGACTTGATCGACACCTCGGAGCGGTCGCGCGCGATGACCTTGCCCCGGTGCTTGCGCCGCATGACGGACTTGGTGTCCATGTCATAGAAGATTGGGGCCAGCACGCAGTGGCATTGCGAGCAGAGCTTGCTCATTGTGAACTCGTCCAGGTGAACCGCTGTGGCGCGCCGCATCAGATCTTTCAAGGGGCTAGATCTATGATCCTTGATCCCCGTGCGCCTGCTACCCAACGCACGTCTGCTTGCTGAGGACAGGAACGATGGGAGAAGCATGTCGACGGTCATCCTCGCAGTGCGGTTGCGAGTAATTTGCGTTTCAGAAAGGGGAACTCCTTGCTGAAACGCAGCAGGAAGTTGACGTGCCTCCAAACGTACGCCAAGCGGTCGAGGTAATCCGCGAAGTTCGCCGTTTTGAACGACGGCATGCCGCGAATCGCCGCAGCGTAGTCGGGGTGGAGACGCTTCTGGCTCTCATTTCACGCGTTGAACTCGTTGAACCCGGTCATGTGACGGTACTCCTTGGAGTTCACCTCCACGATTTCGTGCCTGTGATCGGTGCGCGGTGGCTTCTCCTCGCGATTCCACTTGGGCTGTGTCAGACGCTTCTTGCGCCGCTTGCAGTGTCCTTGGCTGTGACGTCTGTTCTCGTGTCTTGTTTGCTGGCGCTCGGAACCGGTTCGTAGTTCCTCGCGCACGGCGGTGTACACAGAGCGCATGTCAGGATCCACGCCAATTACAAAATCGGGCATGTAACCCACGGGGATGACTGGGTCATTGTTGCGACGTTTGCAGTCGGTGTTGCTATCGTTGTCGGCGTCATCCCAAGTGCGCTTCGGTCGGAAGAGAAGCACGCTCGCGACGTACCCATCGGCGGTCACTTGGTTGGCGAAGAGATGACCCGCAAAATCGTACTTGTCCTTCACGGGGAGTAGCAAAGTCCGATTTGGAGAACCCGCAGTCAGAAAGCCTCGTCTCATACTGGCCGATGTTGAAGGCCTTTCTCGTCATGGTCCACCTTTCTTTAGCAAATGAACCCGCACTCATCTCGATCTCCGGAACATCCCAGAGAAAGGGCATCATCCAGCCCTTGTACTTCCCGATCCGAGCGCACACGCCGTACAGCGTCGTCGCGTTAATGGTGACGTGGGCCGTCTCGTACGAGGTCGAGAACGGAAACAGCGATAATGCCCGCACCATTTCGCATTGGACACCGCTGCCATGCGCACATCCACGGCCCGCTGGAACGTATGAAGCACGCGGATGGAGAACGGCAACCTGTCAATGCGGTTTGGCCACTGAATCCAGCTCTCGCTCCAGTCGACGCCTTCCAGCGTAAGCATTTCGCGCATCTCGCGCATCACCACAAGCAGCGGCGTCGTGACATTATAACACGCGAAAATGATTCCTTCAGCCGTCTCTGATGCACCGTTTTGTCTCTGGCGCTCTTGTTGGTCTCGTCAACGGCGAAGTGGACCCGAATGAAGAATTGCAGCCACTTGCGATAGTTCCCACGAAGCATGACGCCTGTATTCACGACCATTTGGGCGCGGAGTTGGTGCCTGTAGCTCACCAAGTTGCCAAGATCAGGTGTCTCGGTACACCCAGCCCGCTCTCGGTCAGCGCGGTAGATCTGGATCATCTTCCAGAGATCCGGGTCGGAGGTGGCAATTCTTGACCTCGCGGAGAGCGGGGTCGCGCCCGCGCAGCAGTGGTCGAAAAGCGGTGCCCCAAGCCCAGACACAGACAGACCGTTGTCGAGACAGCGAAGTCCCATAGCACGAACCAAGCAGATCGCAGGGATGTCCACTGGTGACAAGGCGCCCCGGAAGCAACTCGCAGTCCTGACCGCCCGCCGCCGTTTGCCCTCGAAGGTCCGCACGTCCCGCAACGTGATGTGAGATCACGACCCAAACAAGGCGTGGGGTGTACTTCGCGCCATCGACCTTCAATTGTAGGGAGGATACGCTTCTGGTCGTGAATTGGTTAATTCCCGGGACCTCACGCCGCTACCGCCGCTGGGAGCCCATCGCTAACTTCCGCCCCTTGTTCGACGGCGAGGTCGCTCTGATCCGGACATGGAATATGCATCAGCTGCCCAGCGGCGACAGCTTGCCACTTAAGAGTGTTCGCCCTCTCTACGCGGGCGGGGACAAGCTGCTCGGAGCATCGACCAGAATGTCCTGCGCCTTTGCCACTCTCGTCACCGCGGCTCGTGTGCTCAGCGAGCCCGACCAGATGAAGTCTGACTGGAAGTTCCAATTCTGTGCCCAGCAGGGGCTAAATTTGAGTGTGGGTGCCACGATGCAGACTGTGCTGCGCTTCATCGGGCTCGCGCGTATAAAGCACTGCTCGCGCATTTTAGCCGGCATGTTCAAGAAGAATGTCCTGTCTACGGTGCGTCGCGGGCTTCGTGTGCTCTACAAAATTGGCCTACCTTCAGGTGTCTATTTTGTGGCGGCCTACAACATCAGCGGCGTCGGCCATTGCTTCGTCATGCACGTGCATCCCGAGAGTCGCCATTTCTTTGATGGTAACGACGTGCTGCCAAACCTGCAGTGGGTGGACCGCATCGAGTCCGTGCGCAAGGTAGAGATGGCATAGATAAAGTCACGGGGATAAGCTTCAGCTCGAATAAAACAATGCAATCGGGGCGTTTGGCTAACAGGATTCGTTCGAGCTACATGTCCGTGCGTCGACTGGTCTGGCTGTTCTCACCCCGCAGGAAGCGCTCTTTGATCTCCGTGTGAATCTCCTCGAACAATTCACTGAGCTGCACACGGCGCAGCAGGCACGGCAGCCCTCGCCGCATGCCTCACGCCAGTGTGTCCGGCTGCGCGAAGAAGTTGGACATGTGCTCGTCGCGGTAGGCCATGGGCTCGCCCGCGAGCAGCATGGGTTTCTGTGACTCGCAGAAGCCGATGAAGTCGCAGACTACGACGCGGCCCTGGTGGATTAGCTGGTAGAACGAATGCTGGCCGTTCGTGCCGGGCTCGCCAACGTTGACCTCGCCCGCTTGGAAGGGCAGGTCCATACCCTTCATGGTCACGCGCTTGCCGTTTCTCTCCATGTCCACCTGACAGCATACGCGAGAAGCATGTTCAGCACGCGTTCGTCGATGCAGTAAAGGGTGGCCGTGTCTGTCGCCGATGGTTGCGACAGCGCCCGCTGACCAACGTGTTGGTGGTATGCAGCGATGCCTTTCGTGTAGTACGCTTCAGCTTTACCAGTGTCACCCTTACACAGTACAAGTTGGTCAACAAATGCTATAGAACGTGAGGCCAGTAGCTAGAATAGACTTCGAGCTGCAGTTGCGCGCGGATGGGGGTGTACAGCTTGCGTTGATAGCATAGTGCGATCTTGTCCAAGTTGGTAAAGCGCAAGAATTCGCGCCTTGCTTCGTTTGGCTTGTTTGGGAGCAAATCCAGAACCTCGAGGTAAAAGCCCACGGTGTCCTTACGCGCTTTCTGGAACATGTCGCCTGCTATCGAGGCTATCTAGATCAATCCGGGGTCTACGAAAAAGAATCAGCGGTTGCTGCTGTAAAACCAATTTGTCGAAGAGCGCAAGTCACAGCCGAACAAAAATGCAGAACGCACCTTTGGGGGTTGCGGTCTTTATTTCTCCGTAAATTTCTGCCACGTACTTCAGCGATCGCGTTGCATCGCCTTGTCAATCACAAAGTGCGTGGTCCGGATCCGATCTCTGGTGAGTGGTCGGTCATTCACGCGCAAAGAAATCTCGTGGGACAAAATGATCACGAATTACCTCCCTGTTGGACATGGTGACCAAGCTGACCAGCTTGTCGGCCATTCTCACGTGAGATGGAACCAACGTCTACACCGACAAAGCACAGGGAGAACGGCGTGAGCTTCAGCTCGGTCCCGCCCCCACCTTTGGCCCGTCGCGGCATAACGAGCGAGCCCCCGTCACACCAGCGATACCAGCTTATTGAACTTACTTACCACCTTCACCTGCACGTAGCCGCTTGTCATGGCGCCTGCCACAGCGCCTACGACCAGCAAAGCGACACGCACGCCCCTCTTGCTGAATGGGTGTTTTCCACCTTGGCCCACAGACGTCTTGGTTGTTTGGAACGCACATTCTTTCTTGACACCAACATGTTTTACTTTAAAATGAAATAGCTGCCCTGCCGTCTATTGGTAGCTTCCTCGAACCGAAACACCTTCATGCGAGCCCTTGCACGCACCAAAGGGGCTATAACTCGTCCAGCTTTCGGCAATGCAGATCCAACCTGAACGGCGTGCACCTCGCTGGGAAGAGCGTGCAAGCCAGGCCAATTCGGACGTCTAGGGTGCAACCTAGCACACAAAACAAGATCAAGGTGCAAAATTAAACTTGTTTTGGTGGTCTGCGTCGAGCTGCTATGCAACCTAGCAGCGCGACGGCAGTCATATGCAACGATCCAGAGCTCGTCTCTCAAGGCTTCTCTCTATCTCCAAGACGATCCATCGACGACACCCTCGTCACCTTCGTCTGGCTGTTGCCAGACCGACCGCGGTGTTCCCACAGTCGCAGCCGGGAATCGGGGCACTCTGTTGCTCTCTAAGCCATCCACGAACTTAAAGCGTCGCCCAGCAGCTCGCCTTCCAGACTCACGTAGTCCGTGTAGTTGGAGTCCATGAGGTACACGTGCTTCTCGGCGTCGATGTTGAAGCGGGTCACGGACGTCATGTTGGAATACGCATCCAGGATCTCCGTCATGTTGCCGTAGAAGTAGTCCGCCGACCACAGGTTCGAGAATGGGTAACCCGCGATGCCCTCGAGCACCAGCATGTAGAACTTGCGCTGCGTGTGGTCCGAAATGCTGTCGATAAAGAACCACTCGGCGCTCGGCACCTGCTCGATCACCGAGCCGATCATCTCCGTGACCGTCGCGGTCTCGCTCTTGCAGTCCGCCACCACCGAGTCCAGGAAGTTGAGCTCCATGTCGCAGGCACCAAAGTAGTTCACGAGCGAGCTCGCCGAGACCGCGTACTCCGGGAAGACACCGACGTAGCTGTCCACCAGCACCTGGTATCGAATGGACCGCTGCTCCACCTGCCACTGGTCGGCCACGTAAGCGGACCAGACCTGCGCGCCCAGCGCACCCGCGCTCTGGCCGCTCACGATGAGGTGCTCCGGCTCCGGGAAGTTCTCGAGCGCCCAGTCCAGCACGGCCTTGCTGTTGTTGTAGCCGTTCATGTACATGCCAATGTTCTGGCCGAGGCACTGCTGGTTGCCCAGCACCTGGTTGTACACGCTCTCGTATGGCTCGAGGTACTTGTTGCCGATGTGCAGGTCGCCCGTGCAGTACGGGATGAAGATAATGTTCCAGTCGTTGAACATGTTGTTCTCGATGCTGCGGTCCGTGATGCCGTTGTCGTTGATCTCGGCCGCCGTGGTCATGAGCGAGCTGGCGCCCAGCTGGCACTGCAGCGCAAAGTCGCACGTGTACTTGTCCACGCAGGCGCCGCCCTCGCCGAAGAGAAGCATCACCTTGGACTTGTTCTGCGATTCGCTCGGGAAGACCTGGAAGAAGAAGGTCGAGTTGGACACGAACGTCGTCACGCTGTCCGTGTAGTCGTCGAAGGCGCAGCGCGTGTCGCCGCCCGGGTAGATGAGGACGCTGCCATCGTCCGATGCTGTCAGGTCGTCGATGGCACACGAGCTACCGTCGCTGTACTTGCACGTGCTGGAGGCGGCCTGCACGGCGAGCGTCGGGAGAGCCAGCAGCGCCAGCGCGAACTTGAGGAGGGCCATGGTCGAACGGGCGGAGATCGGAGGGTGGAGCGCGGCTTGTGTGTACCAGAGGCGAGTCTGGTTGGAGTGCTGCGTGTTGGAGACGCAGGAGATTGGGAAATGAGCTGCAGTGGCGGCGGCCTCGCGGCAATCTCCGCTGTAGAACGGAGTCGGTCGGTCACACAGTCATGGTGGGGGTCTTAATCATCTCGGGGGTTACTCACCTGGGTGAACGTTGCATCGTCGGGCACGGTCTTGCACCGCTGACCAGGATGGTGTCACTTGTAGCGTTGCAGACCATGCCAGTGGCCATCACCATCGTGTGTACTACCAGTAGTAGCGTGACTCGCCCCCGACGCAGATTCGAGGGAGCTTGAGTCACACCCGGTGGTCTCGGGTCGTGGCCGTCCTGGAGTTCAAGTGGCGCTCGCCGTTCTTGCAGCTCCCTGAGCGATCCGACTGTATGTAGCTCGATGTCCGCCAAGCCGGGCCACGCCAGTGCCCAATGGCGCGTGGCCCTCGCATTGCCGCGCTGTTGGCCCCGTGAGCGAGGCCACCACGACGGGAAGTGGTCTCCTGCGAGCTGTTGCAAGCGTGCCGTCGAAAAATCCAACGTGGAGGCGACGGGCATGTTGATGGCCATGACAGCCAGACGCCGGGCCTCGCGCCAAAAACACCTGCATGGCTGGCTCCGACGCCGAGGTTGCTCGCGGACAAGGTGGCACGCCGCTCGAGGCGCAGAGCAGGCGCATGTGCAAGTGGATTTCTCCTCGGGTCGAGTCGCGGGCGTGGCCGGTCTGCAGCAGGAACACAAACTCTTTCGCTAAGTGTTCCTGCGAAATCGGGGTCTACGACACTGTACGTCTCCATTCTCAACGCGAGTGCGTTAGGCAGCGCCTGCTGTTGGTGATCTTTTGGGAAGCACCTCCGTGTTCAAGGCTGTGGCGGACACTAACGTGCAGCCATTGCATGTAACAGACCGGGCACTGAACTCAGCGCCATGCTGTACGGACACCGGAGGACGGACAGCTTCGGATGTATCCATCGCATTGGTCTGGTTCGCTACTTCAAACTTTGATCGTGTGGAGTCATGCTGACTCCGATCCGGTACTGCGTTCTGCGCTCGGAGCTCGGCGCTCGGCGCGGAAGACCGGTCGAACACGTGCTCGTGCGTGCGTGCGCCGGCGGTCTTACTCGGTATCGAGGTCCATTGGCCGCTGCTAGCCACACGGTAGCCTCCCAAAGGCGCCGCTGCGTTGCGCTATCGGTAGGCCGAGTAGCATCTCTGCTCCTGCCTTGCTCCCTCGCCGTCCACACAAGCCAGGAGCCTTTGGGACGGCCCGCACGTCGGTCCGCGGGCAATGGAGCCCACCGTGGGCACCAACTGCTGGACAGGATTGTCACTCGTCTGTGCGCGGCAAACATGCGGGGGCAGCGGCTGGCCGGCCAGAAGCCAGCCGCGGTCTCCGATGCCGCCAGCATTCCAGGTTCTCTTCCTGGCCGATCGCGGCTTCCCAAGGTTCCTTGAAGCCGTGGCGCACAGCACATGGAGGAATCCAGCGCGGGGGCCAAGGCTGGGGCTCGAGCTTTGGCTCTGCGGCGTGGGTATTCCTAGAGCTTTGGCTCTGCGGCGTTGAGATTCCTAGAGCTGTCGCTCGCCTTGGGCTGCTGTCACCTCTGCTGGTGGATGGTCCGACCTGTCACACGGAGTTCCATTGTACTTGGGCGCAGTATGGCTGGAAGTCGGCGGGCGCTCCTGGAAGGTTCCGCAGGCCCAGCTACCCCAGACTTCCAGAATCCCGCGGCTTGTTCCAGGCCCCGAAAGCTTTGGAACACTCCATACGAAAACCGAGTACAGCGATGTGGCGCTGAATTCCGGAATTTCTGCGCCACGACATCGCTGTACTTGGTTTTCGTAGGGGGTGTCCCGGGACATACTGAAAGCAAGATGCCATTTGGACCGGCTCTTCGGGTCCGTCAAACCACAACCGGCTGTTTCTTCAGCTGGCGAGATTTGCCGGTTTCACCGGGTTAAACCGTATTCCGGCGGCTTGCGAGCACCCAGCTCGGCTAGTGTAAAAGCGGGCGACAACTCCAAGCCGTCTTCTGCGAGTCTGAAATTGCGCCTAACGATACCGAGGTTTACCCCAGTGGCTGGGCCGGCGCGGAAGCTGGTCGGCGGAGGTGGCGCCTGTAAAGGTGCGCTCCAGGCAACCGCCCACAGACTGTCGAGGCAATAACGCTCTTGGCCGGATTTTCCACGGCAGTCCTTTACTCCGGCGTAGTTCCCCCTCCAACCCGGCGTTTCACTCCTTTCCAACGCGAAACGCCAGTTTAAGCACTCGTGGCGCTCGATCTGTCGGGAACGACCGTCGGTAAAGGCACATGGCCCAGACCAAGTTCCACGCGCAAGGCAAGGCAAAGCGGCGCAGGCGAGCGAGCGAGCAAGGGCGAGAGAAGGCAAGCGCCCACAGGCGAGGCGACGCTAGCGAGGCTCCAGCATGAGGACCGCGGTCGAGGTGGCCGCCGTGTCCACGGACGACCTGGTGGACAGCCTGCTCAAGTCGGTCACGTCCGGGTCCGCGTCGGCGTCGGCGTCTTCGTCGGAAGAGGCGTCTGCATCCGCGTCCGCATCTGCCTCCGCGTCGGCGGCTTCGGCTTCGGCTTCGGATGCGGCAGCGACGGCTCCGTCCACGACAGCGCCAGCGCCGGCGTCCAGTGCGGACGGCGTCGGAGAAGCCGACGCCAGTCCCGCGAGCAGCGCCGTGAGCGCCAGTGCCAGCAACTCGGGCACGGCCACCGGCGCCGTAAGCAGCGACGGCGGCGGCGGGAGCAGCGCTGGGCTCTCCATCGGCATCGCCGTGGGCGTCCTGGCCGTCGTGGTCGCCGTGCTGCTCTTCCTGCGCTCACGTCGCAAGCGACGGCAGCAAAAGGGCAACGGCGAGGCCGGCAGCGAGTCTCCGGCGCAGGCGCCCGTGGTGCCCACGGGCCGAGGCTTTGCCGCGCCCGACCGCGAGCTGGGGCTGCCCGAGATGTCCATCGAGCTGCCGCCGGCCGCCGTGGGCTACGGCAGCAAGAGCATGGACCCGAGCGTGCGCTCCTCGGGCTTCTCGTCTCTGCGGTCGTCCAGCACGTCCACGCAGTCCGTCTCCGGGCCGCAGGGCACCCGCCCGTACAGCGCGTCCACGGCCAGCAGTACGGACAGCAGCGTCTTCAACACGGTGGGCGGCGTGAGCCCCACGCACAGCAGCCGCAAGATGAACAGCTTCGCGTATCAGTACCGCGGCTCGAGCCAAGCGGACGACACGGCGCAGCTCGACTCCCACGGCGGCACGGCCTTCCGCCTCACGCAGCTGAGCTCCATGGCCAACGACGGCAGTGCGCGCGGCTACGGCGCCACCAGCGCGCGTAGTTCGGCTCTGCCGTCCACGAGACTCGCTCGAGTGCCCAGCGGCGCGACACTTCCCGCTTCCGACGAGTATCACGAGCTCCACACGGCCACGGCGGCGTATGCGGGCGATGTGGGCGACATGGAGAGCTACGGCCGCCTCAACACGGCGGATCAGGCTCCACAGACCCAGCAGACGCCCGTGAACGACACGCCCGCCACCGCCATCCACGTGGACGCCGCGGACGTGGCTGTGGAAGGCCGCACCAAGCGCACAGGCTCCGTCTACGACAGCATCCCCGCTCTGGCTGGCGAAGACATGTCCGACCCGAGCACCACGACGGCCGCTGCGCCGGCCCAAGCGCCTGCTGCGCCGGTTCCCGCCGCACGGAGGGCGCCACCACCGCCGCCGCCGTCGCAGGCGCTGTCTCCGGCCACGGAGCCCAGCTCCTTCGTGTCGGAGCTGCCCATGTTGTCGCTCTCGAGCGCGCGCAGTCTGGGCAGCGACTACGACGACGAGCACTCGGTGCCCGGCTCGGCGCGCGGGTCCACGGCCTCCAGCGCGTCCACGGACAGCAGCGCGCGCGCCGGCTCGCTCATCGCGCTCATCGAGGCCAAGAACGACGGCAGCGAAGTGGCCATCTAAGTGGCGCCGTGTGCTTCTTGTCTGTGTGCGTTGAGAGGGTGTCCTTTGCCTTTGTTTTCTCGGGCCCATTGAGCGGCCGAGGCGGAAGACGCCGGGGCCGCCTCGCCCACGGCCAACGGAGGATAAAGTAGTAAGCTTGCGTCGCATTCTTCTGCCTCCTAGCGTGTTGTACTGGTGCGAGTGCAAGCGAAGACGCTGGTGTGTATGGGAAATGGGCTTTGGAACGTCGTTGCCCCGGTCGGTACAGCCAAGAGCAGAGCAGAGCCACGAGACACGCGCAGTACTTGTCATTCCCTTCTGCTTCCTGCGTGCCTAGTGGCGTGGCTGCTGCGCGTCGTGCTTCCCTCTCCAGCGCGTTGTGGGCGCGACGCGGCGGACTTAGGGCAGATCCAGCGGACGCAGGCCGTCGACGCTGCTCTCGTCCGAGGCCTCCGGGTTGTTGTAGTCCACGTCGGCGAAGAAGTGCTGCTTGCGCTGGCGGTTGCGACGCAGGTGGTTGCGCTGCAGGTAGTACTGGTCGGGCTCGTCGGGCGAGGTGGCCAGGCTGCCCACGTTGTAGCCGCGCGAGCGGTAGAGCGTCTTGTTGGGCGTGTAGGCCACGTGCTGGCCCAGGTGGTTCTGGAAGGGCGCGTCCGAGGAGGACGAGATGGCCACCTTCTCCCAGTTGGCGGGGTCCTGGCCGCCCTCGCCCGGCAGCGAGTCCGTGAGGTGGTGCATCCACAGGTGCCACTGCGGCGGGATCAGCGTGCCTTCCACCTCCTCCCACGAGTCCACCTTGTACTCCGTCCAGCGGTGCTGCCCGTACACCTCGGTCGGGTCCTCGTAGTACTTGTACCCGTTCTCGTCTTCGCCCACCAGGCGCCCGAACTTGACGTCGCCCGGGTTGTACAGCTTCCACAGCGTGCCCTTCCAGCCGTAGCGCTTGTTGGCCTCCGCGTACTTCTCCAGCACCGTGTAGAACGTCCGCGCCTGCTGCGTCTGCGCCAGCGCCGCGCCCGCCGGCACGCGCGCACGCTGCACCAGCCGCCCGCCGGCCAGCGCCGCCTGTCGCCCGCTAGCCATCACCATCGTCTCGCCTGCTTCTTCGCTCGCTCGCTTGCTTGCGCGCTTCTTCCAGACCTGCTTTTGTGCGGCTCTGGGGCGGCCGTCCCCCCTCCGTCCATTGGAACGGGGAGTGTTACGCGACGGGTGCGCGAAGGTGGCGGGAAGGTCGCGCGTTGGCATGTTGTCGCGCGAAGGTGGGCCGTGCGCAGAGAACACCACCAGAACGGCACCCTCAGCATTCGCATAGGTGCGAAACCGACCGAAGAGCCGGAGGGATACTTAGCCAGGACACCACTCGGCGAGAGCTAAAAACGCGAAAACTATGAAGTATCCCATGAAGCCATCGAGCGCCCCAAGTGGCTTCACGGACGCAGTCTTTCTGTTGCTGCTGCTGCAGCAGCAGCGTGAACCCAGAGCTACAGCAACTAAGAAGCAGGGGCGTGTTCTGGTGCTGCCCGTTTCTCCGTACCACACTTGGATCGCAAAGCCCCAGGGCCAGTGCTCGTTGGTCCGCCTCGCGGTTCTTCCCAGCAGCACGTGCTGCAGACCCGGAGGTGCTGCGGGAGCCGACCACGCTGCTGGTCACAGCGCGCGAGTTCAGGCACCGCGTGGAGGTAATGCCGCTGCGCAGAAGCTTGACCCGCTCGCGCGGCAGTGCCAGCAGAGCATCCGCTTCCTCCCCAGCAAGAGCACCGCTCGGACCCGATGTCTGCGAACTGCTAAATCTAGCCGAATACCCGCGGAGACGCGCCTTCACCTCAGCCTCGCCAACTGTGATCGCGCGGCAGCACGCCACCGACCTCGTGCACGCTGGCTGGCTGTGTGTGGAGCACGACCTCAAGCGCGAGTTCAGGTGGCGCTACTGTGTGCTGGATGGCGTCAAGCTGTCGTGCTTCCGGAGCGACAAACCTGGCGCCAAGAAGATGCGCGAGCACACACTGGTGGCTGTCCAGAGGCTGCACTGCATCAATCGCGCCTTGCTGCTCACGGACAGCAACGATTACCGGCTCTGGCTGCATGGGGGCCAGGGGGTGGCGTACTTGGAGCACTGGTTGTCGCTCTTCCGAGCGGCCATCGAGCGCCAGCGTCGACGTCGAAACGGTTCGCTGGGCCTACAGGGGATGCTATCATCCGCGTTGTCAGCAACAGGGACTGGACAAGCCGTCGCGGAGTCTCGCGGTTCGGACATGAGCTTCACTGGATGGTTGAAAGTACGCAGGACTCTGTTGGGTCTCCGCTGGTTGCACTCGCAGAGTCGCCGAATGTACGTCGTGCTGTCTGGAAGGCACCTGTCAGCCTTCGATCTGGACCTTGGAGGCCGCTGGGTGGATCTGTACGGCCTGGTGGTCGCAGCCAGCCTCAGAGAAGGCAGTCAGTGGCTCGACGTGCGGCTGCGGGGCATCACGCGGGGTCAGCGCAGCATCCAATTGACGGCACGTTCCCACGAGACCACCCGGGAGTGGCTGCGCAGATTGACCCAGACGCTGGAGACCGACGCGGCTTGAGTTGGCAATGCCCACCGCGACAAACCAGTTGTAGCCAACTGAGAGAAAACATGTGACGTGTGGCAAATCTGAGTCGACGAGATCTGATAATGCTGCCGAAGAACGTTCATTTCAGCCAATCACAGGTGGTCATTTGCCCTGACGATTGCCCTGAGGATTTCAACCCGCTTCAAATAGGAGAGAAGGCGCTGGACGCGGGAATTACGTGCCGGGTTGAAATGGCATGTCCTCGATCAGCTAAGCGACGCAGTACAGCATGGGGGCGTCATCGGAACCGACGCCACGTCGTCCTGCCAAAACTCCTGGAGTACTAGAAGTGCGGTTTAGTAAATCTTTATGCTAGTTGGGCTATGTATGAAATGAGGAGCTCCAACTTGGCTTGATACAAACTGTCGTTGAGACGAAACCCGTCATTTACTTCAAAACGCTTTTGCAACAGCTTGAAGCGGCGCGGCGACACCTGTATCGTCTGAACCCTTCCTTCTCGCCGGTGCTCGAATTAGCATCAATCTCGAAGAACAACCTCACCCCACATGTCATTTGTTGCCCCACATCCGTAATAAATAGAACTTGCAGCTGGTAAATCAGGAGACGATCCCTTTTCTTAGTGAAGGGAAACACCGTAATTTTCTAAAGTAGCCCTCCTGATCTCGCAAACGCACCCCAAGATAGCCGCGTGCCCCTTCCTTCTCCGAGCGCTTCTTCAAACTCGGAAGCTAAAGAAGGCAACCCAGTCTCCAGAGCGACCGAGGGCGAAGGCGAGAGAAGCGCGGCCGCAGAGCAAGAAGCAGCCCGGCGAGCGGAGCCGACCCCACGCCGCGCGAGTCTCCTGCGTGTCGGCGTCTTCAGCGCAGCCGCGTCTTCCGGGGCGTACGTGTGTGTGTGTGTGTGTGTGTGTGTTCTCGGTCGCCTCGCGTGTTGGTGTGCGTCCGTCTTGTCGCACTCTTCCGCGCCCTCCGGGCTGCTCCAGCGCCACGGACGGACGGACGCGGCGCTCTATGTGTCGGGAACGAGCGGTGGCTGACGCGCGTGCGGCTTGTGCTGTGTCTGTGGTCTCTGTGTGGACACGACGACAGTCTCTTTTCGGCCGAGCCGCTCCGACGAGGGCTCGTGGAGGTTGTTCTGGCCTTCCCGCCCGCCACTTCGTCGTGTCCATTGTATTTAACCCGGGCGGGCGGCCGAGCGCAGCGCGGGCGAGAAGGAGAAAGAGAGCGAGAGAGAGAGGGAGGGAGCAAGAGAGGGCGAGCAGACGCCGCAGACGACTAACAAGGAGCCGCCATGCAGTTCTTCAAGCAACTGACGGACCCGGCGCTCAAGCGGCTGTACAAGTTTGTGCTGAAGCGCATGATCGGGCGCTTCCTGGCGGCGGACGAGCTGGATCTGGACCAGCTGGACGTGCACCTGCGCTCCGGGCGGCTGGAGCTCTGCGACCTGCTGCTGAACGCCGACGTGCTGAACGCCGAGCTGTGCGAAGCGCAGGGGCTGCCCTTCCGGGTCAAGAAGGGCTACCTGGGCTCGGTGCGCGTGGCCATCTCGTACGCCAACATCATGAGTGAGAGCTGTTTGGTGGAGATCGACGACATAGAGATCATTCTCGTGCCGCTGGACGCCGACAGAGACAGCAGTGCGTCGTATCAGGACGGTCTGGACAACGTCGCGGAGGCGGAAACCACGTCTGACGCGGCCGATTCATCTCGAACTGAGAAGGAGAGCGAGGAGAAGAAGAAGACGATGGCGAAGGAGCCTGTGGACGAGATCTCGCAGGAAGGGCTGGACTTTGTGGCCAGCTGGATCGAGCAAGTGACGTCCAAGATCAAGGTGACGCTGTCCAACATTTGTCTGCGGCTGGAGACGGGCGAGCAGCACAATGGACGGGACGTGGCGCTGCTGTGCAAGCTGCAGTGGGCGCAGTTCACGGACGAGTCGGCCGCAGAGGTGCAGAGCGTGTATGGGAGGAGCAGTCTGGGCCAAGGCGGCATGTACGGATCGCAGACGATGCAGTCCATGGCGGCCAGCACGCTGTTCGGGATCTCGCAGAAGGGGATCAAGTTCCGCGGCGTGAGTATGGATCTGCATCTCAGCACGGAGGAGGAGGAGGGCGAGCAAGATCGCTGGACGGAGCGCCGGCGCACAGAGTTTAGCGACATGGTGCTGCATCCGTTCCTGTCGAGCGACCCGACGCGGCAGAACTACATCCAAGTCAAGTTGTCGCACTATGAGGCGCTGGAGGCGCCGGCCATGGACGCAGACGCGTTTTTCCACTCGATCCGGATCGTCCTGCAACCGCAGTACTTCCCGGAGCTAGGGACGCTGCTGGACGCATTCGCTACGGACCCGGCGAAGCTGCACGCCCAGCGCCGGGATGACCGGTTTACGTCGGAAGGGATGTACCAGTCCATTTGCGAGGCTCACCCGGCCTGGATGGCCTCGGAGGAGGAGAGCGAGGGCGGCGAGGACGGAGCACAAGGCGAGGGTGCGGTGCTGAATCTGTCGTTCAAGGAGTTCCAGCGCATTGAGCAGCTGCTTGTCCAGTACCGGCAAACGCAGGACGAGCTGCGGAAGACAGAGCGCCAAACGGATGCAACGGGCGCTGAGGCTTCTGCACAAGCGGAGAACCCGTTTATGATGCAAGCGCGGAAGCTGTCGACGGCCGAGAGTGTGGAGAGCGTTGGGCTCTCGGACCTCGATGACGACGACGACGGGTTTTTTGAGTGCGAAGGTGGCATGTCCAGTTCGATCGCCCCTGGGTCGGGAGGATTTGGCTCCTCGAGCTTGATGGGCCAGTCGATGTACGCATCGGCGCGATACGACCCCGAGGAGGAAAGCGAGACGGAAAGCAGACGTGACGACCGCACGTACATGTCCCGCTCTACGACGGCAGCGCAGAACCGCGCGGCACGACAAGTGCGGACACGCGTCAAGGTCCACTTGCTGGAGTGTAGCATGGTCCTGTTGTACGACGACCTTCCAGACGACGAGGAGGAGGAGGAGGAAGAAGAGGTTGTGAATGGCGACGCTGGGGGGTTGAATGACAGTCGGACGGTGCGGCTGTCGCAGCCAAGCAGGTCCTTGCCGTCGGTGGACGGTCTGGAGCGCCTAGAGCTCTCGTTCAAGGACATCGTGTGCTCGAGTCTGGCGTATTCGCAGCACACGGTGCTGGGCTTGACCATCGGCACGCTCGCGATCACTGAGAAGACGCTGCCGCGCATGTCACTGGACGCCGAGGAAGACGAAGCCGCGATGCTGTCGACGTGTGTGCTGTCGTTTTCGGATTCCTCGCCTGCAAGTGGCCGGAAAGTGCCTCTGTCGGCCAATATCTCCGCGCAAATTCGGCTGGACTTTGAGCCTGTTGCCGAAGATGCTGTTGAGCCCGCTGCAGTCGCGTCGCTGTCGGTGCAAGTGAACGTGCAGCCTGTTCTGGTGGAGTGGGATATGTACTTGCTGGATCGCGCCCACCGTTTGCTGGCGCTGCTGGAGGAGGAAGAAGATGTGGCGAGACGGAAGGCATCCGCTCCACCAGCGGCGGCGGGGACCAAGGACTTTGCCAAGAAGTTAGACGTGAGAACGGAGTGTGTGCAGGTGACGCTACGGTTCCCCATGGTCAGTAGTGACCTCATCCGCTTCGGGGCGTCGTCCAAGCGGGGCTTATGCGAGGACCGGCTGGTCATGCTACTTGAAGGCGTCAACGTTTCATCGTGCTCTCCGCGGTCGGACGAGGATGGCGAGACTACTACCGACCCGGAGGTGGCGCTACCGCCACAAGCCAGGAAGGCGAGTCCGTTGCCGTGGCTGGCGGAGTTTGATGCGAGTTTCAACAGTGCCAAGGTGACGATGATGACGCCGGAAGAGGGCAATCAGCGGGGCTCGATTCTGCAGCAGGCCGTGCTTATTACTGCGAGCGGTGATCAGCGGTCGGGGGAGCGCTGCACCCTTCGTCTGCGCCTGCAAACACCGTCTCGTCAGGAGATGCGCGATGCTCTTGCAAGCAAGCAAAATCTCGCTCAAGATGCGAGTCAAAGCGCCGAAGGCGCATCTGTGGGCAACCCTCCCGAGCAGGTCAGTGGAGACGACAACGACGGTGGGAGAGTGGGTTTGAACGGGTGGAACCTGGACGCGCTGGCGCGCACCGAGCGCTATGAAGAATCTGCCGCCGCCGCCTCGCTGTTTTCCGTGGAGATCGGGCTCCCGCAGGCCAACGCAGTTTTCTTCAAGTCGTCTCTGGACCGCTTGATGGTGCTGTTTGACGCGCTGTTGATGATCAACCCAATCGATGTGGACAACCATAACCAGATGCTCGCGACCGCGGCGCTACGCAACCGACTGATGCCAAGCTACATGAGCTTAACGCTCACCTTGGCGGAAGGCACGGTCCGAGTATGCGACCACGTACTGGTGTCTTCACCGCCAACCAACCAAAGATCAACGCCGACTGAGATGCAGAACGAGGAAGAGAAGACGGCAGAGGGAGCTACTGGTGAACAGCCCGAGAGTGTGCTGTTCACGTACCACTTTGCGCTGCAGACTCTAAAGGTGTTCCAGGTTTCCCAGTGGATGGGACAACTGGTCTCGCGAGTGCACGTGTTGGCGCAGAACGCCACGATGCTGGAGGAGGACGGACGGACGGGTGAGTTCGTGCCGATCATTTACCGGACGCCTTTCGGCGTGTCGAGCGCACCGCTATTGTTTGTGGGCGTGGACATTGTGGACCAGACGAACGAGATGCGCGAGATGAAGGTGGAGTTGCACCTGTCGCACCTGAGTCTGCGCTACGATGTGCGCTCTAAGTGGCTGTTCCAGATGCTGGACATGGTGTTGATGGACTATCCGCTGCCGATCATCCCGCTGGACTCGGCGGGCATGTCGGACGAGGAGAGCGCAGAAGTCTGCCGCTCGATCCAGCAAGGAGGCAGCTACGAGGCCGTGAAGCTGGCCGTGCCGCCCAAGACGGTGTTCACGAAGCTCTTCATCAACTTTTATGACGCGATGGTGGACTACGCGCCGCTCACGCTGTCGTCGCGGGTGATTCTTGTGCTGGGCAAGGTCAGTGTATCCTCGAACGTGGTGACGGGCGCCGTCATGCAAGGGTACAAGATTTCGGCGAGCGACTTGCAGCTCTTCTTGACGCAGATGCGCTCGAGCTACGACGAGATTGACGAGTGCATCTTGGGCAATAGCCTCTTCTTGCGCGCGGACCGGGGCGGCTCAAAGAAGAAGAAGGGTATCACGTTCGCCGGCACGTCCGGGGTTGGCGGCGGCGGCAGCTTGGACGACAAGTACCCGTCCGTACTCACCTTCTTCGAGAAGTTCGGCTTCCTGCAGCTCGTGACGATGGACTTTGTGGACGTGTTCCTGCGTGCGCTGGTACCGGCGTCCACCCTGGACAGCAGTACGCCGTCGCTTTCGCGTGGGCTGCTGGAGGAGAAGGCATCGCCATCCTCGTCGTCGCCGGAGCTGTCGGTGGAGCTGAATCTGGGCACGGCCAATATCTACGCGTGCTTCGATTCCTTCAACACGCTAATCGAGTTGCTGTCAACGTGGGTGGACCAGCTGGCGATCGAGGGCGAGCCGCGAGACACCACGGCCTACGTAGGCTTGGACAGCGAGAACGACCCGTCGGGCGTGTCAGTGGTGACGAACTTGAGTCCGTCGACTGCCAGTAGCAGCGCGCGTGGAATTGGGACGTCTCCATCGATCGAGGTACCCGGTACGCTGGTGGCTGCTGACCGAGCCGCGAACTTTGCGCAAGACGGCGGCGACTTTGCGAGCAGCAGCAGCAGCCGGAGCGATCGGTTGTCAAGTGCGGACACCACCAGTGAGCTCGGCGGCGGGAGCAATCGAGGCTTTGTCAATGTCCTGGAGCAGATCGACGAGGACGCGTTCGGTGGTGGGAAGAAGATCTTCCCGGGTAAGACGGTCGCGACAGACACGGAGGCGCGGCTGCTCCGCACGAAGCTGGATGCCATCCAGAAGCAGAAGGAGCGTCTGGTGCACGGCGTGGAGAACGATGACCAATTGTCGGCTTCCGAGTTGCGTCGAAAGCACCAGCAGGAAGAACGCCGCAAGTCGGCGAAACCCGTGCGCATCAACGAGCTGCTCATCGACGACTACTATGCTGAGTCGGCGTCCTTTGGCGTTGGAGCACCGGACGAGTCTGCGGGCGCGTTCTTGATGGAGCCGGACATGAACCACGCATCCGATCCCAACGCTAGCGACGAGAACCCATGGTTCACGTCGGATGCAGCTTCAGCAGCAGCAGGTCCTCCTTACTCGCCAAGCGACTCTTCTTCAGCGGCGTCGCCAGGCAAAGACGCGGTGCTGTTCGACGAGCAGGCGGCACGGTGGCTTGGGCCACGTAACTCTACTGTCAAGCCAGATGAAGGGAACGTCAATAGCGCGAGTGAGGCCGCCGCTGAAGACTTCCCGCTGTTTGAACCGGTGGAGGAGAAGCCTCCAGCGCCGAAGGACGCGGTCTCAAGATCGCTGGATGCTGCGCAAAGGGAAGACGAGTTCAACCTCAATGATGATGAGGACGAGGAGGACGAGTTTGATGCCAACGGGTTCCCGATGGGTGCGTTCCCTGCCGCGTCGAAGAACTGGTGGGGTATGCAGAATCAACCGGACGACGTGGAACTGAGCGAACTGCAGACGGAGGAGACTGGCTCGTCCTTCTCGCACCACTTGGACTTGCTGGACGATGAACGCAGGACTCGCACGAGCTCGGGAGAGGTTGACATCGACGCTGATGGCGACGACATCGGCAACGACTTGTTCCCCAACGCGCTGTCCATGTCGATTATCGACGCTGGTGCGGACCAAGGCAAAGAGGTGGAGCTGGACTTCGATCTCGACAGCGACTTGCAGTCCAAGTTCAATCGTCTGCTGGACATGGAGTCGAGCATCGGCCAGGAGGAGGAGGACAGCATGCTGGGAGACGAGGACGACGAGGGCGACGGAGAAATGCCGCCTCCGCCCACGTATCTCGCGCATCAGGAAGACATTCAGCGCCAAAACGCATCAGCGGCATCTTCTCCGCGGCGGATCCCCACGCGACAGGCTTCCTTTTCATCCACTAGCAGCCATCCTGGTGCTCCGTCGTCGTCCTTTGGGCTATCAACGGTGTCTCCGCCCGACCAACCTACGGCACGATGGTTCTACGACGACCAGCGCTCGGACGACGGCGGTCCGCCCATGTCTGGCCCGCCGTCGCGGATCTACCCTCATCACGTGGAGATTCCAATCGGCGGTTCGGCGACGTCGTTGTCTTTTGGCGAACGCGAATGCGACGAGGCCATCCGTGGCATTGCGCGTGAGAACGCCGTGCGGAAGATGAAGGCCTCAGCGCCGGTTGTGGTGCAGCACGTGCTGCTGCGGAACTTCAACGTGTGCATGCGCTTCTTTGGCGGGTGTGACTGGACGCGGGATGCCAGCGAAGCCGTCAAGTTGCATCCGAAGCGAAGCGCACGCGGGTCGGAGACGGAGACAGAGGACGCCACTCAACAGGCGTCGACCGGCAAGACGGCCAAAAAGGAGAAGCTGCTGGATGCGTTGCTGGACAACTATGTGCCTTCGGACGGCGGAGACCTTTTCGGCGCGACGGACGAGACGAACTCGCTGTTCTCAGGCGCTAAGAGCGCTCCCCCACCATCATTCCTGAGTGCTGATGCCGCAGTGAATCGATCGGCCAGGTCGGCTTCGAGTGACGGCGCGCCGGCGTCACGCAAGCGATCGCTGAATAAAAGCGGGCGCAAGACGGAGGAGATGCTGGAGTTGGTAGTGACGCGCATCCAGCTGCGATTGGACGTGTTCAACGAGGAGGACGCGCAGCCACTGGCGTCGCACGCCGTGCTGGCGCTAGGCGACGTGGAGCTGCTGGACTACATTTCAACGTCGCAGATCCGAAAGATCGTGTGCTACTGGAAGTCGGAGGTGACGCACCCGCGCGAGAGCGGCAGCTCTATGGTGCGGGTGCAGCTGCTGACGGTGCGGCCCGACCCGGGGCTCTGCGAGGAGCACCGACTGAAGGCGCGATTGCTGCCGTTGCGCGTGAATCTGGACCAGGAGGTGGTCAAATTCCTGCGGCAGTTCGTGCCCACGGAGGAGCCAACGAGCAAGAAGCCACAGCGAGTTGTGTCCCAAAGTCTGGACGAGGAGGATTTGGGGACAATGGAGGACGGCGGCATGGAGATGAAGGCGCTGGGTCGGAGCGTGTCGACATCGACACCAACGGCCGAGAGTCTGGGCGCGTGGTTCTTCCAGAGCATCGACATTCGACCATGCAAGATCAAGATCGACTACCGACCGAACCACGTGGACTATGCGGCGCTGCGGGCCGGAGACTACCTGGAAGTGATCAACCTGTTCGTCCTGGAGGGCATGGAGCTGGTCCTGCGCCGCGTGCAGATGAGCGGCTTGGACGGCTGGGGGGCATTGGGCGAGCAAGTGCTCATCTCGTGGGTACAGGACATTTCGCGGCATCAGATCCACAAGTGCGTGGCTAGTGTGTCCATGCCGCCGCTACGGCCCTTTGCCAACATTGGCGCGGGCGCGGCGGACTTGATTCTACTGCCCATGGAGCACTACGGCCGCGACCGACGACTGGTGCGTGGGCTCAAGAAGGGCGCGTCGAGTTTCCTCAAGTCAGTGACCATCGAGACGCTCACTACTGCCTCCAAGGTGGCGCAGGGCACGCAGGCGCTGTTGGAGCATGCGGACGACGTGGTGTCGTCCTCGTCAGCGCTGCGTCGCAAGCAGCTCAAGTATCGCCAAGCAGGCAGTCGGATCGCACGGAACTCGCGACGGATGGGCGGTGGCGGCATCCGTAATGCGCAGGACGCGGGCGGAGGCATCGGAGGCCGTCAGTACCTGGCACAGCAGCCGTCGAGCGCGGCCGAGGGCTTCGGCCAGGCCTACGACTCGCTGGCGAGAGAGCTGCATGTGGCGGCCAAGACCATCGTGGCCGTGCCGTTGGTGGAGTACAAGAAGACGGGGTCGCAAGGCTACGTGCGCTCGGTCATCCGCGCCGTGCCCGTGGCCGTGCTGCGGCCCATGATCGGCGCCTCGGAGGCCGTGGCCAAGGCGCTCATTGGCGTGCGCAACGCCGTGGACCCGGAGCTCAAGGAGGACATTGAGAACAAGTTCAAGGACTCCCGCAACTACTGAGCGCGACCATGTAGGCTGGAGAGGGCGAGAAAGCCAAGGACAAGCGAGTGGGGAGGGGAAGAGGACGAGAGGAAGAGGACGAAGCTCGTCAATGGGCTCCGTTGGATACTTTTTCTACCGGAAGTACTTGGTTAAAAGGATATCGGTATACCGGTCTGCCCATCTAGTCTCAGCCGTCGACATACATCCGAAGCGGCCTGGA
>JAADYJ010000354.1:0-24241 GCA_023338205.1 Halophytophthora polymorphica
CCCCCCCCCCCCCCCCCCCCTCTCACTCACACACCACCACCACCAGAAGACGACGGGGAGCTCGCTGCACGATGAGACAGCGTACTGGCGTCCTGAGGACGCTCAGGCAACGCGGACTTTTATGGTTTCTTACTCATCCGCCAGTGCACTCCCTTGTAGCCCCCATCAGTCGCATTCAAAACGTGAACCTTCACGTTCTCGCCTTGAAGTTGGATTTTGGTGGTCGACATGTAGCCATCTGAGAGTGCGAAGAGGTATCGAAGTTGCAGCAGGCTGGGTCGCGTCTCCTTGTCCTGCGATCCGATTCCACCGCGATGGCGTCAGTTTGGGAAGCAAACTGTGGCACCAGCTCTTGTCGCAGCCTTCACCGTCCTCGCCACCTCGGTTCAGCAGCCACCATGGAATTCGATCAGCTCCATGGCGATTGATATCCACCTAGCATCTCACTATTTATACGGCTTTGCCACTTGTACAAGGCTTGTCCGCTGTCCCTAGCGCTCTTATCTTCCTGAGAAAGCGAGCAAAAGTCCTCCTCCATCGACGTCGAGACGGGGAGTCTGGGTCCGCTTTTCTTAGACCAGAGCTCTGGGACCAGCGAGCTAAAGCTGGCCCACGACCAAGGCCACCTATGGACCAGTAGGTGGAGACAACACCTCTGCGTCGCTGTGGCTGGGACTCAATCCTCGATTTGCAGCCCGACGCTCGTTTGACGCCTTCCTTCGTTGCCCCAGACAGCAGCAGACAGTTCGCTACCTCGCCCTCGCGTAGCGTCGGCAGTCATGGAGTCCCGCATGTCTGGGAACAGCAGCAACATGAAGAACATGAAGATCAGCATGGATAGCGAGCGCATGTTCGCTGACATCGAGGACGAGTTGCAGTCGCCGTCGCCATCGAGGGACATGCGCCGCCCGTCGTCACGTCTCATGTCGCCCAGCAACTCCAGTGGGTCCATGGGCAACGGCACCGTCCGCGTGAGCGTCAAGGATCAGCTCTACTCGCTCGAGTGCAAGGTTCAGTCGCACGAGGATACAATCCAAAAACTCATGTCCATCCACCAGGCTGACAAAGCGCTGTTACTGTCCAAGATCGAGGAGATCACGGACCGCACGAGCGAAGAGCTCCACAAACTGCGCATCGACTACCAGAAGAAGCTCAACACCGCCAGCGAGGAAATCGAGCGCCTCAACAAGTGCCTCAACGTGCAGCGCGGCCACATCACCACACTCCAGGAACAGTGTCAGTCTCTACACAAGCACGTCGTGCAGGTCGACGACGACGTCACCAAGCTTGCCACCGAGGTGCTGGGAGAATAAGCTGGCGCGTGGATCTTGGAGTCTAAGAATTGAGGGCGCTCCCTATTTTCATTTCCACGTCCACAACGAGGTCAGCACGTAGCCAACGACTCACCTCTTAATATAAGATCCCACAGTTCTTGCACCAGCATCGCGGTCTCCGCTTTGTATAGTTTGCTGCTAAGAGGCCTCCTTACTCCGATCTCAGCAAGCGAAGCAGCACACGCATCATCATGATATCCGTTTCTTGAGCCACATTGGCGCGCGAAACTTGCGGGTCCGCCACCAATTCGCTCAGTCGGCGGCGTGTCGACCTCGTCGCAAAGAAGGCTTCTTCCACAATGGCGATGAAGATGTTGAGCACCACGTAGATAAAGAGCGAGATAAACGTATACAGGTACAGTTTCCCGGACACAGAGAAGTGGTGCAGCTCCAAAGCGTCGAAGGTGTCGAGAATCACGTCGCCGTTCATGATCGCAAATAGCGTCGTCATCGAGGTGCCCAGTGTGCCAAACTGCTCGATCTTGTTGCCGAAGTAAATCGTCCCGAACAGTGCAAAACCAAAGAAGATGGGAGATACACCGATCAGGAACTGCAGCACGCGCGGCGCTCCCCACTTGAGCGTCAGTACGATTGAATAGATGTGGCGATTGTGCTCCAGGTACCCGACGAGGCAGCTCCAGAGTAGTAACAGCGCCGTCCCGTGCAGGAGACGGTGCCAGAAATGGATCGGAACGTGGGCTTTAAGGAAAAACAGGCTCCATAGCGAGCTCACGAACAGCAGCGCCAACGCCACCAACACCAGTAGTTGCCTGTGCAGAGATTTACAACCGGACACGAAAGGAAACATGAGTTACCTGGGCGAAAACGCATACCGATGCTATCCATCAGGCTCAAGACACTACTCACAAGCCGTTGAAAAGCTTCAGCTTGAGCGAGAAGGGAATATCTTGCCGGGAGCCAAAGGTTTCAGCGTCCATTTCTTGGTGCAGTGTACGTCCCTCCTCCCCGCTGTCTCGACCATCTGAAGTGATGTCATGAAGCCGTTGCTGCCTTGTGTTTTGGCTGGCGTTGATGTGGTCCTTCAGCAATCTTTTTGCTCGGGCCATTCTGCAGATGAAAACACAGAGAAACCAGAGCAGTCAGATAAAAGCTGTAGCAGGCTGAACTTCCGTTTACATGAAGACACTTCTCCGGCAGTACCGCAAAGGAAATACGTACACATGGAATGAACGCCGGAGGGCCTTGATGCTCAGCGTCATGTACACGAGCGACACCACAGCAACAACCACGTGCAGCCAGACGAAGCGCTGCCTCGCCGCCGTCCAGAATGGACGCTGGTGTGTACTCCTGCAACGCGAGACACCGCAATCCTCCAGCTGGACGCGGATCTGCGCATTCTCCACCACCTGGAAGCCCACGCGCACCTGCCACTCGAAGCACTCTTCGTAAAAGTCCCCGTACTGGCGATCGCGCAGCGGGAAGCCGAACTCCACCGCACGAAGTGATCGCAGCAGGTGCTTTTGCTGCCACAAGGTCATCGTCGGATCGAAGGGTCCCACAGACTCATCATCCTGTGTGACTAAATATCGACGCGTCTCTGGTTCGCCGTGTGGCAGCACCCGCTTCACAGTGAGCTGCAGCGGCTGGATCTCACCCGTGGATGTGCGGAGGTATTCGTAGTTGGCCACCGACGCATTACCAATGGAAAAGTACGCGTCCCGGAGGAAGTTCACGGCCTCTAGCGTCCGGTTGATAGTGTACAGCTCACGCTGGAAGCGAGGTCTGCAGGCAATTAGCAACGCATTCCAAGCGAGAGTCAGCAGCCGAGCAAGTGAGAGCAACACATGGGTAAACGCTAGGAACCCTGACGCACACGATGCCAATATCAGCCGACGGTGGCAGGAAGAAGAAGGCCCTTGTCCACGCAAGTATGCACCGCGTCTTGCACATGTCAGTCTTCCCGCTTTCCTCTCAACCGATCGCGGCAGCAAGCAACAGACAGCCATAGCCTCCAAAAGCGCGTACCAGTTGCGGTGCGAGGCACGTATGTAGGCGGCGTTCTGCGCGTCGTAGAGCTGCATCTGCGTCAAGGTGAGCAACACCAGCACCAAGTGCAGCGCCAGCTTGTACGGGAAGCGCCGATGCGAGGCCCACTTCTCCCAGGGGGAGAGCACCAGCTGCTCCACGATGCCCATGGACGACGCGCGTTTCCGCAGCGGCCGCGGCGGAGGCACCCGCTCCTTCTCGGCCTTCTGGTCATCAGGCGACAGCAGCCGACGTCGCAGCTCTGCCTCGTGCTCCTCGGCCGTCGTCGCGAAGCTCGTCGCCATCTTCGTCGTGGGGAGCGCGGAATCCGCGGAGAACAGTGCAACTTCAGTCGGCTTACCGGTAAACACCGGTTTGGATGTTGATTGTACCGGTAAACCGGTGATCTGGGCGGCTCCTTCCCCACGACCTGAGCAGGAGAAAAGCAACGAGTGACACGCACAAGCAAGCAAGCAGCGGCCGTGCCACGCATCTCGCGCCCTTGCTCTCGCTCTCGCTGTGCTGATTCAATGGCGCCACGACTGATGACGACCGGTAGACGGAGAGCGCCAGGCGCGGCGGCGGTGGCTGCAATCACGTTCTATTCGCTGCTTTTGCCGGCGCCGTCGCGTGCGGAGAAGGACACGGACTCGTGGCTTGCTCGGGATGCCATGGCGGCGCACCGCAAGACTTTGGACGGGGACGAGCCCACGGACGAAGAGGAGATGCAAGCAGAAGCGGAGATGGAGCCCGAGGCGGAGGAGGTCATGGGTGGAGATGATGAGGCCGCCATCCCGAGTCCCGCTGTTGGAGAAGCTGCTGATCCTGCTGCTGAAGGAACTGCTGTTGCCACCAGTGCGGATATGAGCGGTTCCAAGGGTGCGGAAGAGCCCACGAGCAATGACGAAGCGCTGGTGGTTGTTATGGACGCGGACTCGGTCTCCTCGGCTGATGCAGTAGACAATAATGGCCAGGCGAAGGAGGAAGACGGACTCCTGGACCCGCATGATCCAAATCGAGACCCGGCCATGGACTCGGAGGACGAGCCTGTCGTGGATGCCGCAGCGCCAGCCAATGCCAATACGGAGGAGAGTTCGTCCACGCAGTCGGTGGAGACGGCAGCAGCTACGGAGACGCCGTCAGAGCCCACTGAACCGGTCACAATGACGCCAACTGAGCCAACGACGACGGAGCCCGTGCAGCCGACTCCAGCGCCCACGCCGTCGCTCACGGTTTCGAACAAGCCGGCACTGCGGTCGCAGGCCCCGACGCTGTCGGACGAGACGGACACGCTGGACGACGCGGCCGTGGCGACTGGCACGGCGTCTCCGGGCTCTCTGGTTCAAGGCGGGAGTCCGATGGTGTTGGTAGCGCTGGGCGTCATCTGCTGCTTGTTGCTGCTGCTGTGGGGCCGCAAGCGGCGCTTCGCTAGCGCTTCCACGGGCAGCAGCAGCGGGACTGGCGCCAAGAAGACTGCCAAGGGCTCCAAGGTGGAGTACAGCCAGGTGCCGGCCGAGCACGAACACGAGCACGAGTCGCCCTTCGGCCGCCACAACCAGGACGACGACCTGGAGTACTGCGACGAGTACGAGGAGGACTCGTTCGCCAACGACCGCGACAACTGGGACGACTGGGAGGGCAGCGAGGCGGCCGGTGGCTCCTCTCCGGCCGCGCAGACGCAGCTGAACCCGTTCATCGTGACCCCAAGCGCGCCTCCGTCTGCGCCGACCCGGCAGACGAGCAGCAGCAGTGCGTTCAAGATCAACCCGCCTCCACAGCACGCGCAGTTGCAAGACGTGGGAGGCTCGGCCGCGCACGTGACGAGCGTGGGCTCCAACAGCTCCAGCGACTCGTTCGAGGTGGTGACGGAGGAGACGGCCATGTCCCACGACGCCCCCAGCGCCGCGTCTTCCGGCGCGGAGACGGACAAGGAAGGCGTGGACGACCTCTTCAGCGTACGTGGCGGCTCTGTTGGGCCTGTGGACGCGGCGGGAAGGCCGGGTGAGCTCACTCCTGACTCTCGACTTGGTGCCTCGCGTTTGTTGTGTCTGTTGTATAGCAATTCGGGATGGTGCCGACGTTCAAAAAGGGCGTGACACCGCCATCGGCGCCCGTGTCGACATCGGGCCCGCGAGCACGAGCGTCTCCGAGCTCCACGCCAGCGTCGGGCGGCTCGCTGCCCACAGCGGCGTCGGCGTCGGCGCTCTTTGCGGCGGAACTGGACGACGAGCTCACGAATGTGGACGCGGCGGACGACTGGGGCGAGGACGACGAGTGGGTCAAGGGCATCTAGCTCCACCTCAGCCTCTACACACGGCGACGTGGCAGCGGCCAGCGTGGGCCACGCGGGACGCGCTCACTACGACAAGGTAAGCGAATGACTGGCTGGAGGGTGAGACCCTCGACGTGTGGAGCAGCAACGCAGGTATATATCATAACGTGACGCGACGTCCAGGTCCCTCGCACACTAGAGTTGTCTGCGCAGCTCGGGCGACGTACGTGTGGTGGGCGTGGCCTCGCCGATGGAGTAGGCGCCGCCCGACACGGGCGTGCTCTCGCGCTTCTGCTCGCCCTGCTGCAGGAGCACGAACTCGCTCGGCGTCTTGCCGCCCTCGAGGCTCAAGCCGCGCAGGCGGGCCGCGTCGTGGATGTCCAGCTCGAGCACGCCGTCCGCCGCGCCTTGCTGGCGTCTGTAGCCCGGCACGAGCTCGGGCGGGCCGTCCCAGAGCTGCTGCAGGATGCCGCGACGCCAGCCCACGACCGCCAGCAGCCCCAGCGTGCACGGCACGAGGTACATGAGCGCCGGCTGGCCACTGCCCGAGACCACGACGCCCACGTTGGCGAGTAGCAGCCCCAGCGCGTAGCCCCACATGAGCAGACAGAAGAGGCCTCGTCGCGCCGGCGCGCGCTCTCTGCTGGCGCCGAGCTCCACGGCCGCGTCCAGCTCGCGTCGGTCTCCCGTGGCTACGGCGACGTCCGTCTCGGCCGTGTGTCGAGTCGTCAAGGCCGTGCAGCGAGCGAGCGGCTTGCCGTGCGGAGGCAGCAGTCGACCGAAGAGCTGGCCGCGCGTGGCGTAGTCGTAGCGCGCGCAGAAGACGAGCAGGAGACCCGGGAGGACAATGTCCCCGAGGCCGAGCAGCGACGAGCCGGCGCGGTAGTCGAGCACCTTGGGCATGCGCAGGAGAATGGGCATGTGCTCGGCGCGGCAGTCGTGCGCCGTGTCCGTGGGGTAGCGCAGACAGAAGCCGCTCGAGACGCCGCCCGTGGCCGAGCTCTGAGCGCCGCCCGTGGCCACCTTGATCATGACGCTCTCGTGGAAGACGTAGGGGGACACGAAGACCATGAAGACGTCGTAGAAGAAGACGAGCAGCAGCAGCACGGCCGCCACTTTGACGTTGGGCAGCCGCACGGTGCGCAGGAAGACGAGGCAGAGGCAGACGCCAAAGACGTCCTGGAAGACCCACGCGTAGGCCTGGAAGCGCGTGAGGAACCACACGAGCACGAGCGCCAGCGCCAGCACGAGCGCCAGCAGGTCCCCGACGCTCCAGAGCGCCGGCTCGAGCAGGCCTTCGGACCGCCAGAGTACGTCGCCCAGCGGCCGACGACGCAGGAAGGCCAGGGGCGTGCGACGCAGTAGCGGCTCCCAGAGCGCCTGGAAGCTCGTGGACACGGCGCCGAGGCCGAAGAGCACCACCACGACAATGACCACGTCCACAAAGAAGAGCAGCAGCAGGAAGGCCGAGGCGACGACCAGGAAGGCCAGCGCGTGCCACGGCGTGAGCTCCAGCAGCTCGTGCGCCGGCTCCTGCTCGTCGTGCTCCTCGTAAGCCACGCGGGCGTGCGCCGTGGCATCCGAGGACGTGGCGTCGGCGGCGACGAGCGCCGCCTTGAGCTGCGCCTTGGTGCGTTCGTAGGCCGCGCCCTTGTAGCTCCCTGTGAGCACCGTGACGCAAGCCAGCAGCCAGAGCAGCACTTGTGCCGGGTCCACGAGAGGCGGCTCGCGCTCGTACACCGTGACGCGCAGCTGGCCGTCCTGGTCTTCCTGGCCCGTAGCCAGCAATGTCTTGAGCGCGTCGCCGTCCGCGATGGTGACGCGCACCACGGCCACGTCGCTCACTTGGCTCTCGTCCGTCACGACGGCGGAAGAGCCGAAGCCCATGAGGTCGGGGATGTCCCAGGCGCAGCACACTTGCTGGCCCGCGCCCGACGGCACGCACAGGTGGGACGCGCACTTGCTGCTGCGCGTGCACGCGCGCACGGCCACGAGGTCGGGCCAGTCGGCGGCGTGAACGTCCGACACGTCGGCGTCCCAGGCGGCCGTGCCGGAGCCGCGGGCGCAGCTGAACTCCATCTCGCGGTCCTCCGTCGAGGCGTTGGCCGCCACGGTGCGGTTGTAGAGCTCCTGCAGCGTGTCCGTGACTACAAGCACGGCGGCGCCCAGCTGCTGTGCGTAGTAGGCCTTGTCCGCAAAGGTGCAGCGGCCGCGGTCCACGAGCAGCACGAAGGGCTCGTCCGGGAGCCCCAGGGCCGCGCGGTCGCTGCTGCTGGCGCTGGCGCTGGCCGAGCCCGAGCCCGAGGCCGAGGCGTTGGCGCTGGAGCCGTTGAGCAGCGCGGCCAGCGGCGTGCAGCCGAAGGCGTCCGTGAGCCCGGTCGTGTTGTAGACCAGCGGGTAGAAGGCGCGCTTCTTGCCGTCGCGCAGCTTGGACGCCGCCAGAGACGCGCCCCAGCCTTCCTCCCAGGCGCTGGACGCGTAGAAGGCCAGGTTGGAGTCCTTCACGTTGAGCACGGCCGTGGAGATGGTGTCGCCGGGGTCCTTGGCGGCGCCCAGCGCCGCCAGGAGCGCCAGCGCCAGCAGCGGCAGCAGGCACCAGCGACTCGCGGCCCCCCTCGCCATGCTTCCAAGATGGAAAATGCGCAATGCAATGCGCCGCTAAGAAAGCCGTAGGGTTGAATAGGGCGTCTTTCTGGCTCGATGCACTAAAAGAATAGAGATTGCGGAGGAAAGGGATGGGATTGGTCCGGGAAAGGGTGGACATTGCGATGTGTTAGACGACGTGGGAGCGCCTGGACTCTCTCTTGTCCGCGGTAATTCACCTACGCGACAGATGGCGAGATGAACCAATCAGACCGCTTGAATGGTCAGTATTTAATGTGCTGACGGCGTTTCAGCCAATCATGGGTGGGAAGGGATTTTGGTGGGCGAACGGAGGTTCTTGTGCCTTCGTGACTGACGGTTGTGGAGCGCTGCTGCTCTTGGGACGTTACCGCAGCGCCTATACGCATGACGACACGATCGCGCAATATTATCCAATGACTCGTCCCTCCGTCCCTCCACCTCCCGCCGATTGGCCACGTTCCATTACTCCGAGCCAATCCAAAGCAAGAGATCGCCATTTAACGGGCGGACCACACGCTTTTCCACCAATCCGATCCCCCGGCTCCCCGAGATCCGACCCGCACTTGAAGCGCGCTGCTCTGGGGCCAGCGTGCTCACGTAGACAGACACCCAAAGCACGCAAAGGCCCCAAGCGAGGCAAGGCCCCTTCGCCCGCCACTACGCTCGCCGCTCTGGCCGCCATGCAGCCGCCCAGCGCCCCGCGTAGCCCCCCACCGGCCGCGCACATGCCCGTGACAGCCTCGGACATCAGTCTCTACAGCACCAACGGCGAGGAGGACGAGCGCAGCAGCGACGGCGACCGCGACGGCGACGACGACGACGGCCAGCCCGTGCGCCAGGCGGACGAGGCGCGCAGTGAGCTGGCCGCGCGCGCGCTCGCCAGCGAGCAGGAGGACGGCGCGCAGGGCGAGCCGCTGGCGCAGGAGCTGCTGGAGGCGCTGCGCCTGGGCACCAGCAACTTCTTGCTGGCCTACAACACGCGCGCGGGCATCGCCGTGCTGCTGCGACTGCTCAAGCTACTGCAGAAGCGCGACTGGCGCGGCGCCGTGGACCTGCGCCAGCTGCTGGGCGAGAAGCACCTGGCCTTCCGCGTCGAGGCCGTGCGCCTTGGGCTCTTCCTGGGCTGGTTCACGGGCGGCTACCGCGGACTGCGCGCGCTGCTGCCCGTGCTTCTGCGTCGCCTCGTGCCCCGCCAGCGCAGTCCGAACCCCAGAGACGCCGAGCTGCACGACACGCGTGTGCGTGAACTATCGGCTCTGGGCGCCGGCGCGCTGGCGGCGCTGGCGCTGGGCTTCGTGGATGCCAAGCGCCGTCGCTCGCTGGCGCTGTACGCGCTCACGCGCGCGCTGCAGTGCGGCTACAACACGGCCAAGAGCCGCGAGCAGTGGCACTTCTGGGGCAGCGACTGGCGCTACGGCGACGCGCTGCTCTTTGCGCTGGCCAGCGCGCAGGTCATGTACGCCTACGTCATGCGGCCACGCACGCTGCCGCCCGAGTACTTCCGCTTCATCCAGCGCACGGGTCCCGTGGAGCTCGAGACGCTCACGCTCGTACAGCAGTCGAACCGCGGCTTGCCCGTGAGTGGCGCCACCTTGGCGCACCTCGTGGCGCGCAAGCCCGCGATCCCGAGAGACGTGGCGCTGCCCTCGACGCTCGTGCCCTGCTGCCTCATCCACGCGGACACGGCGTCCTGCGTGGGCGGCGCGGCGCTCACCTTCCGCCGCGCCTTCCTCAAGACCTTCCCGCTCTACCTCTCGCTCTTCATCGTGCCGGGCGTGGTCATCCACTTCAAGCGCTTCTTGCGCTCGCCGCTGCGCTCGCTGGCGCGCTCCGTGCTCAACGCCACGCGCTCCAACTGCTTCCTGGCCTCCTTCGTGTCCGTCTACCTGGCGCTCGTGTGTCTGCACCGCCGCGTGGCCAGCAAGGACAACCGCTTCGTCTACTACTTGGCGGGGCTCGGCGCTTCCAGTACCATCCTGCTCGAGCCCAAGAGCCGACGATCCGGTATGGACGTATATACATGTTCGCGTCGAAAGGGGGGTGTAACGTCTAGAGGACTAACACGTTCGGTGGGTGGCTGTCGTGCTGGGGCGGCGGTTGTATTCGCAGAGCTGGCGCTGTACGTGCTCCCGCGCGCCATCGACAGTCTGGCCATGATCCTGCACGACCGCGGCATCTTCCGTGGCTTCGCGTACGGCGAAGTGGCGCTCTTCTCGGCCTCCATGGCCGTCATGATGTACTGCTACGAGGTGCGTGCCCTGTACAGGCGAGGCTGCGGGCCGTCGTGCTCCGTTGTTTAGCCACTCGACTCACTGGAGGCTGTTTGTTCGCCCTCCTGCTGTGCATACGATGACGGGAGCAGCACGAGAGGGAGGCCATGAGCCCCTTTGTGTACAGCACCATGAAGCGTTTCCTGCAGACGTCCACAGACAAGAAGCAGCTCTACCAGGCCTCGCTCGAGCACCGCGAGCAGCAGCAGCGGCGCCGCTCGCAGTCCCAGGCCCGGACGTCCCTGGCGCCGTCCGCTACGGCTCCTTCCACCGCCTAAGACGCCGGGAAAGTGCACGCCTAGCGACCGAGACGACGGCTCAAAGAGGGACCTATGGACGTGTATATATGCTCACCTGGTGGCCGGGTCTCACGCTGGCTGTGGCAGGAGGACGGAGCGGGACGGACGCACGGCAGCGGAGGCGGCAGCTTGACCCGCCGGTCCGCCGGTCCGCCGGTCCGGCGGCCAGACGCCAGACAGGGCTGTGTCCAGGTGCCTCGAGCCTCGCAGGCGGCTCAAACCTGCGCGAAGCGCACGCTGCGCACGCTGGGCAGACTCTTGAGCGTGTCGAGCGTGTCGTCCGAGGGCGCTGAGTCGAGCGTGAGGATGCCGAGCGGCAGCTCCACGTGCGCCTGGCGCGCGAGGCCGAAGTTGGCCACGTTGATCTCGGCGTCGCCCAGCTGCTGCAGCACGCCGGCGATGGCGCCGGGCACGTCCTCGTTCGTGAAGACGAGCAGGTTCCCGCGCGGCCGGAAGGCCGGAAAGTCCGAGTACTCGTCCACGCGCACGACGCGCGGGTCGTCGCCAAAGACGCTGCCCTTGACCAGCAGCCGGTCCTTGTTGTGCGTCTCCACCTCCACGGCCAGGCAGTTCTTGAGGTGGCGTCGCACAGCGGCCGGGTCGTGCTTGAGGTCGCCCTGCCGCACCTCCATGCCGCTGCCCATGGCCAGCAGCGTCGCGTTGAGCAGCCCCACGGCCGGCCGCGTGTCCTCGGCCGCGGCCTTGGCGCCGTGCCGCAGCGTCTGCCGGTCGCGCACGCTCTGCAGCAGGCCCTTGAGCAGCGCGTTCTGCAGCGCCTGACGCGCCTGCGGAGTCGTAATGTCGATCTGGAAGCCGCCCGTGGCCGCGAGCGAGACCTTGGTGATGCGGTCCTTGGGGTCCTTCGAGACCGTGAGCTGGTGCACGAAGCGGCCCAGCGCCTCGCTGAGCTCCAGGAAGGGCTGCATCTCGGGCAGCAGCGTGAGCGGCATGAACACGGCGTTGGCCACGCCGCGGAAGTACCGCTTGGCCAGTGCGTCGCCCACGTTCTCGGCCAGTAGACGGTAGCGGCGGGCCGAGAGCACGTCGTCCGAGGCCGAGCCGTCCGCGTGCGTGAGCGTGAGCACCTTGTCGTGCTGCAGGAGCCGCTGCCAGGCGGGCGAGAGCTCCTCGTCGCCGTGTGCGGGCCGCAACACGTCCAACGCCACGCCGCTGATGCGACCCGAGTCGAGGCCGTCCAGCAGCGTCGTCTCGTCCAGCAACCCGTGGCTGCCCTTGTACTCGGCCACGGACACGATCTTGACGCCGGGCTTGCACTTGGCGAGCGCGTGGGCGTTGAACATGCCGCGTGTGCGCGCCGTGAGCGGCGCGTGGAAGGTGAGGAAGTCGCAGGACGCGTAGAGCTCGTCCAGCGACACGCTCTTGACGCCCATGAGCGCCGCGCCTTCCTGCGTCAGGTGAGGGTCGAAGCCGTAGACCTGCAGCCCGAGCGCCTGCGCCATGTCCACAACGCGGCGCCCCGCCTGGCCAATACCCACGACGCCCAGCGTCTTGTTGGCCAACTCCACGCCCGTAAAGTCCTCGCGGTCGAACGGAACGCCGGCGCGCACGGCCGCCGTGCTCTGAGGGAGGTGGCGCGCCAACTGGATGAGCAGCGAGAGCCCCAGCTCCGCCTCCACGGACGAGCGGTCGCCCGCCTGCTTGGCGTCCAGCTGCAGCAGCATCACGCCCTGGTTCGTGGCCTCCATCAGGTCAATGTCCTCGCTCGGGATGGCGGCCGACGGCACGGCCACGAGCTGCAGCTTGTGGCGCGCGCCCACTTGCAGCACCGAGTGCGGCAGCTTGGTGCCGGGTGCCACCACCAGCGCGTCATAGTCGGCCACGATGGAGGTCAGGTACTCGTCCGAGGCCGAGCGCACCTGGTCCACCGTGTGGCCGCGCTGCACCAGCTCCTGCACGCACGAGCCCTCGGCCACGTGCGCCGGCACGTCCACGCACAGGATGCGGCGGCTGCTGTCGCCCGACGGAGCCGCCGAGAGCAGCCGCGAGAAGCCCGGCGCGCCCTGCAGACCCAGAGTGGGGCCCACGCTGCGCTGCGGTCGCAGGAGCCCGCGCGCGGAGCGAGAGAGGCGCTGCTGCAGACGCCACATGCTGCTGAGACCTTGGAGCTCTTCGTGCTGGATTGGCAGATTGAGATGTGGCCTGGTGGTGTTGGGTGGGGGCATCCCCTTCGCTCTGATTGGCGCATATCTTGCAGGTTTCAACCAGTGGCCGCGCGGAAAGAGAGCGCGCTGGCAGGGTTTGCGCCAATCCCAACACGAAGGCTCGTCACATGTCTGCCGCGAGGTTGATACCGGTACTGTTGATCCCGGTGTAAGTACGAAACCAACTAGGTTCGCATTGAGACTGGCCGGACACTTTCCAAAAAGCAAACAAGGCTATGTTCCCTTGGATGCGTCGCGTGGGCGGCGGGCGGCGGCGCACCTGGCGCACCTGGCGCGAGGACTGGCAGCGCACGCCGCCCTATCTCAAGGCTCTGGCCGTGGGCTCCGCGACTGTGGGCGGCCGTACGTCTCCGTGTCTCCCGTCTTCGTGTGCAGCTCCTGTTTCGTGGTGCACGTTGAAGCCGCAAGTGCGAAAAGCCGACTTCCTGAGCCTCGTGGTTGCGTGTGCTTTCTCTGCGTGTGTCTAAAGTCTACGTGGTGAGCCACGTGGAAACAATGCCACTGACTGGCCGCCGTCGACTCATGTTCCTCTCCCCAGGTACGCGGCAAGTATAGCAGCACACGGAGAAGACGCACAGCACAAGAGCGTGCTAATCAACCGTGCGATTCTCTGTCCTCCATCTGTACCTGCTGTGGTTCCAATCTACCAGCGTATGAAGAGCAATTGGGAGAGCAAGCCTACCGCGAGGTATTGAGCAGCTCGCGTCTACTGCCGGCGTCGCACCCGGTGCGTGCCATACGGATACATCTGTATGACGTTCAGTGTTCACTGACTCACGGCCTCTTCACGTAATGCTTGCGCAGATGTCGAGGGCCGTGTCGCGCGTGGGCCGAAAGATCGCGGAGCAGTCGGACGCGTCCTATATGAAGTGGCAGTTCCACGTGATCGAGGCCAAGGAGCCCAACGCCTTCTGTCTGCCCGGGGGCAAGGTCTTCGTGCACTCGGGGCTCTTCAAGGTGCTGCGCAACGAGGACGCGCTGGCCGCCGTCATGTTCCACGAGGCTGCGCACGGACTGGCGCGTAAGTCGAGCTTTGGACGAGGTGACTATGGGCTTGTCTCTCTTGCAACCAACTGTGCTGATTGGCAAGGACTGTCTGCTTAAATGCAGGTCATGGCGCGGAGAAGATCTCCTTCAGTCTGCTCGTGTATGGCCTCCTGGCGCTATTTCTCCCGGACTACAGTCAGCTCAGTGACCTGGTACGACAATACGATGCAGTAGACCTTGTTTGACTTCTCTTGTGCTGATTTAACGCGCGTCTGGCCTGGGTTTGTAGATGGTGAAGCTCGCGGTGGACCTGCCCTTCTCGCGCAAGCTGGAGCTGGAAGCGGACTCAATCGGGCTGCGACTCATGGCGCACGCCTGCTACGACCCGCGTGCCAGCATCCAGATGAACACGTCGCTGGGCCAATTGAACAAAGGTCCGCAGCTCAAGTACTTCTCGACACATCCGCCCAGCGCCGAGCGGGTACAAGCGCTGCGGTGCGTGCTCATAATTCGTGTTGCACGATGTACTCGGCAGAATCTTCGTGCGGTTCTGACTTAATATTGTGTGTGCTCCCATTACGAACCAACGTATTAGCGATCAACTACGCGACGCCGTGGACATCTACCAGTCCTCGGACTGCGGCTCGCACAGACAAGCGTTCGCCAAGGTGATGCAGCCGAGCTATTCGCCTCGAGCTTAGAGGAGCCTCAGCTGTCGACGGTGAGTCGAATCGGATGTGGAACTTGGTCCTCAACGTCCTCCATGACAAGCAAGAAGCTGACTGCAGACTTGGCAATGGACAGACGGAAGCAATCACACGAGGCGGAAGGTTTCTCTGATTTGTGGAGGAGCATGGCGCTGTGGTTGGCGGTGCTTTCACCGAGACAGTTGGCTGGTGAGTGAGGCAGACTTCGACGGGACAAAAGGTCAATCAGTTTGTCCAACAAGGTGCGCGAGAGCAACGAAGAGCAGGGAGACAAGGCTCTCCGCTCTGCGAGGTGCGTCTGTAATCTGCGACCCCAAGCCACGTCCTATTCACCAATATGCTGGGAAATACCCCCTCTCGAACCTGTCCAAGCTAACGCATACTCGCGGCTACTTTCCCACTCGAGGCCTGTCGGCGAGGCCAAGTCATTGTCCTCCTCTGCGTCGTCTCTCTCCTCCCCCTCCTCCTCTTATTCTTCTGAGTCCTCGCCGTTGTTGCCATCGTCAGGCTCATCGGTGTCACTCTCGCTGTTTTCTTTGGGGTTGGACTCGGCCTCGTTTCTCGATATCTCGTCTTCCGACTGTTTGCCAGAGCTTATTACGCCTTCGGTCTCATCGATCACCACAGCCACCTCTTCCACTACCCGCATATCGTCTTCAAGATTGTCATCGTTGTCGCTGTCGTTGTCCTTGTCGCCGTTCTTGACGGCGTCTTGAACCACCTGGGCCACGTTTACCGCCGACTGCTCGACAGGTTTGCGTCTGAACACCTTTCTCATGATCTTGCGCACGAACTCGAGGATCTCACGGATGACTTCGACCAAAGTCTTGACGGAGAACCCCTTCTCGAGGATACGTCTGGCCACGGCTTCGCAGGCGACCGACGCCGCGAAATGTACGAGAAACATGGCGCAGAGCTGGAGGCGGAAGCCAGAGGAGAGTTCCATGAGCTGGAAGACGTCGCCCAAGACTAAAGACGTGTCCATGAGCAGCCACAGACTGGCAAGCAGCACGACCGTGAACAAAGCCGAGAAGACCCGGTTTGTCCAGAAGGCAGCGCGGCGGAACGGGTCGCTGAGGTTGAAGGCCGCCACTATGGACAAAAAGAGCAAGTGGCCGAAGAGCCAGGAGCTCGTACCTTCAAACGAGTACACGCTGTCGTCTTCCGAGTTGAAGGCCACGTACGCCTCGCAGCTCTCGTTCGCGCCGTCCTCAGCGTCGAAGAAGGCTTGAATGTCTTCGCTGCTGCAGTACCAGGATGTGTCGCTCTCTTGAAGCAAAATGAAGTGAGCACCAAAGAAGAAGATAAAGAGAACTGCCTGGCACAGCAACGAGAAGACGAAGGCGCTCGCGAAGAGCGACTTGGGCGGCTTGACGCTGGAGAACTCGGGCGCTGGCGTCGTGAAGAGCATGGCGAGCACCAGTAGTGTCGCCACGCCATCGTTCCACAGTAATTGCGTGTAGGAGAACTCGAGGCCGTAGGCCAGCAGAACACCGTTCATGATCACGCGCATGAGGGGGTACACCATCATGAGCTTGAAAACGACGAAGGAGCCCTGGAGCGAGCATTTGGCCTCTTGCAAGAGCGGGAGGATGTCAGAAATGACCGTGCTGTGGCTCGCAAACGGCGCCACAACGGAGGCGGGGCTGTTGGCCAAGGCTAGCCCGATGTGCGCGGCCTTCAAGGCGCCGGCATCGTTCGTGCCGTCGCCACACATGCCCACAACATAGTTGAGCTTCATGAGGCGCTCAACAATCCACGTCTTCTGCTCGGACGCGCGCGCAAAGATCTTGATCTTGCGCATCAGTTGTTCCATAGCCTCGGCGCCGCACTCAGCACGCAGCAGCTCCAGTGCGTCACCTGACAGTGCGACGTCGTGGTCCAGCATGATGCGACTCATGTTGAAGCCCGTGAATGGGCGCAGATCGGTGTCGCTGGGGTCGTCGTAGTATGGTTTTCTCTCGCCCGCGGCGTTGACGTAGAAGTAGATGGCGTCTTTCGAGCCGTGTTCGACCTCAACGATGGCCACGCGCTTGGTCCGTAGCATACCGAGCTTGCGAGCGACACTTACGGCCGTGTACACACTGTCACCCGTGATCATGCGCACACTGACGTCGTGCTTGGCCAGCGTTGCCACGACGTCCTTCGCCTCGGGTCTGACCTCGTTCCGGAACAATGCAAGCCCTTGAAACGCGAGCCCCATCTCGTTGTTCTCCCGGTTAGTGAGGTCAGCATCACTACTTAGCACCTTGGCAGCCAATGCCACACAGTAGTAACCACGGGCTTCATGCGCGTGTGCCACGTCCAGGAGTTTGCTTGGCGGGTCCTGGCAGATCTCGACGATGGATTCGGGCGAGCCTTTCGCCCACAAGAACTGCGCTTTCGTTTTGCCGCCGTCGCTGGAACTTCGGGCGATAACGACGCTGGACCGTGTGAGTTTCGGGTCGAACGGGAAGCGCTTGACGTGGGAGAACTGGAGCTGTTCTCTGCTGGCTGGCGAGGAGCTCGCAGACTGCGGACTCAAGGTGATGGTGGGGTCTTCCTGGTCTTCCCATCGCGTCTCCTGCAGACTGAAGCAGTCCGTCTCGTTCACACGGAAACCTCGGTAGCCCGAGGCTCGGAACATGGCCAAGTCCAGCATAGACCCTTCCATGGCATCGCTTGCTTTGATCGTGGTTGAACCACGAGGCCAAGGGATCGAGCCGCGACGAGACTTGGAGACGGCCGTGGCTGTCTCTGGCTGAAGCACGTGGAGCTCGTGACACGCTGCCATGCCCCACTGCAGCACAGAGGGGATATCATCGGCACTTTGCATCGGCTGCTGCTTGTACGCACAGGCCTTGGAGCTCTCGGTGAAAGCGTCGTCCTCGGCTGCAGCCTGGGCAGTGGCAGTGAGCAACTTGGTCTGTGTATGGAGTTCCGTTGCGGTGACTGGCACCACGCCGGCCAGTGTGAGTGCATCTTGGGTGAGTGTTCCGGTCTTATCAAAGCAGAAGCACGTGATCTGGGCACCAGCGCTCACGCACCCGACGTTGATGCTCAAGACGCCGCATTTCTTCAGCCGCCAACTTGTCAGGGAGATGCCCGCGGTCAGCATAAGCGGGAGCATCGGAGGGACGACCACCGTGACGAACTCCAGCAAACTTAGCAGTGTCTCCACAAAGTCGCGGTTGTCGTCCATTGCGAGGCCGAAGTGGTAGCACACGACCACCGCGGCCAGCAAGATCATCACCACGACGTAGCGGTAGGTGTTGCGCTCGAATTGGAACTCGAACGGCTTGGCGGTGACGGCCAGCGTGCGCCGGAAGGCTTCGCCCCGTGCCGTGGAGAAGCCCGTTCGGAGCACGACTGCGTGCGCGTCCTCACTGATACGCCCGACGACTGTCGATCCGGCTTGTAACACTGCCGATGGATGGTTTCGAGCGACCTTGGCGACCTTGCCGATGGTCGCCGTTGGAGCGTCGTGGCTCACGAGTCTCGACTCGCCTGTGAGTGCGGCGACGTTGGCCACCACGCCGGTACCCCTCAGCAGCAGCAGGTCGGCACACACGGAGCCAGCCTTCAGCGCCACGATGTCTCCTGGGACAAGGTCCTCTTCGTTTATGTCAACAAACTCTTTCATGCCATTCCGGAGAGTGGGGACTTGGTGGTCGCAGTCCACCAGCTCCCGCAACTGGCACTGGCCCTTTGTTATCGTGGCGACCTCCCAACACAACACGAGGGCTGAGAGCGCGAGTAGCGCAATGGGGTAGAAGCGGTAGCCCTGGCAGATCCACACGGCACTGCCCACGAGCTGGAAGAGGAAGAAGGGGTGGCTGATCCTCTCGACCAACAGCGGCAGCATGCGAGGCACGTCCATGGCGACGTGGTTGCTACCGAAGAGCTTTCGGCGGGCCTCCACCTCGTCGTCCGTCAGGCCGCCGTCGGCTTGGCGGTCGCGAATTGTGGTCCAACCCTCGTCTACCGCTGCGAGGAGGCGCCTGAACTCGCCCTTCTCGCGGCTCAGCTCGTAGTACTGCTGCTTGAACTCGAACCAGACGCGGATATGGCCGGATTCCTCCCATTTGCGCTTGTTCTTCTCGGCGTGCAGCTCGTCCAGCCTGTGGAGCTCTTTCTCGTCCTTGAGCCACCAGCGGGTCTTCCAGCGCTGCCAGCAGCCTGGCATCACGATGTCGGGCTCCGTGGGCTCTTCCCCGTCCGCTGTCGTCTCGGACTTCTTCTTGCTCTTCTTCTTTTCGGGTGCCTCATGGTGTACCTTGACCTCCTGCCAGATCTCCTTCCCGTCGTCGTCGTGAGAAAGCAGCAGCAGATAGTGCGCTTTGCCCATGGAGGTGGAAGGCAGGCGCACGCGCGCCAAACTCGTGAAGACTCGAGGCCACCAGATGCAGATCAGGCGCAGCAGGCCGCCCGAGAGCAGCGTCAGCAGCCCAAAGAGCGCTAGACGCGCGAGCGAGAAGGCGTACGGCACGGCACGAGCGAACTCAGCGGTGGCGTACTCGGGCTTGAAAGCACGTGCACTGGGTCTTGGGTCCACGCGCACGGCGTCCGTTGCCGGCACATCTAGCTTCGCCAGCCCAGACGGCGCCATGGGGATCCAGCGAGCGCGGCCTTCAGCCCGGTCTTGCTGTGGAGCTTCGAGGAGGTGTGCGCGAGCGTTGAGCGCCTCCAGGGGGCGTTGCGAAATGGTGCGGCCCTCGTTCGAGCGCGACCGCTTGGTTGGCATGAAGTAGCCTTAATTTGGCCATCGAGGGGAAGCAGGGCGTCCGTTTCGCGCTTATGCGAGCCAACCTCCAGTGGCAGGAGGAGCCTGATAGAGATGGCTACGCCACGGATGAGATGGCTAGATGACGGACAGCACTGTCTGTCCCGCATCTCCTCCAGATCAATGCAATCGAAGCCGAAGCAGTAGAAGCCAATGACCGCCAGTGCCGAAGAGAGCACAACCAGGATTGTAGCGCGGTCGTGCGATGGCGAGGAGCCGGGCTGACGCAGAGCAGATCATAAGTTCCGAGCGCCAGGACGACCTTCCATCTTGGCTGTTGGTTGGTCTGCGGGCGCCACTAGGCTGTCGCTATGGAGCTCTACGTCATGGCGTTCCGCTGTCGTTCAAACAGCGCGAAGAACAGAACAACACCTCGGGCTGCGCTGCGAGGGTGGCTACTGGATTGAACTCCCGGCTCTAGCAGCACAATCGTCAACGTCATGTTGGACGCGGAGGGTAGCCAGCTCTCCATACTCGGAAGCGCACTCCTGCTCCACTCCTCCAAGCCGAGCCTCGCAAGCGCGTGGCGGCGGTTTCTGTCTCTGGGCCACTGAGGCAGCGCCTACTGACCGGAGAGCCGCCTCGAGACCGCGCCCAGATCTGCACGCAGCCTTGGTTGTCTGGCCAGACTCAGATCCTTTCAGTCTCAAGTGAAGGTGACGCGCCATGCCCGAACAGGGGGAGAAGCACACGCCAGCGCCAGACGCCCGTGCGGCGAACAGCTGGCCGGCAGGCGAGTATGGGCGGCCAGCAAGGCTTCGAGAGTGAGCAGCGCCCTGGTGTCGGGCTTGAAGCGGCCATGGTTTGGCCTCCAGTCGCCGCCGCACCGGCAGATGTGGCCAGCCCCAGACCGTGCACGCCACGAAGCCATCTCCGCGAAATCAAGTTGCGGTGGCTCGCTGACTTCACACGAGGGCAGCGACTTTCGCCATGGAGTTCGCCTGCGCTTGAACTTCTCCGCGCGTCGACGTCCCGACGGCCACACTTTTGCTTTCACTCGGACGCGTCTAGACACAGACGTCGTCTTGCTGCAGGGCCGCCAGATCGGAAATGCAGCCTCTGCGTAGCCTGCTTCGGGGGTTTTCGCTGCTGGTCTCGACGCAATTCGTCCAGCACGTGACGTTGGCTGGAAAATGCACCGTATCGACCTCATCGGTCGTCGGGACGACCAGCGTATGCGACTACGCCCCACAGGATCTCTACGTGACGGACGCTTCCCAGACGCAGTTCCCAGTGGGCTATCGAACCTGCATGGGCATTGGCGAGAGTAGCGTAGAGGCAGACACCGCCTGCGGGTCCTGTGCTTGTCGCGAGAAGGTGATCGCTTACGTGGGAGGTAAGCGGGTGACTTGGGCCGTCTGCATCGACGCGGAGGACGCCACGACCTGTGTGGCTAGCGAGGCCGTCACGCGCGAGTTCTGCGGCAGCAGCTTCAGCGCCGCCGTCAGCATCGACTCTGCTGTCTCTAGCACCACGCCAAATCCCACTGAAGCCTGGCCGGCAAGCTCCGAGTCCCCTGCAGTGGAAGAGGACAACGTGATCGATGCAAGCGTGCCCGAGACATCACTGACGCCTTCGCCCGAGCCTACCGACTTCGGTGACGGTGCCAGTATCATTCGACCCTCGGACAAGAGTTCGGCGGACGAGCTGGGCGCCAACAGTCTGGCCAGCGGCTCCAGCTTTTCGAGCAAGCAGCTCACGGCTCTCGTAGCTGTGGGCTGCGGCATCGCAGTCGTGGCGGCCATCGCGGTCTTCGTGGCGATTCGCAAGGGCCGTGCAGAGGACAAGGAACTCCGCATACCCACGGAGGACTGTTCTCGCAACGACTCTGCACTGGGGAGTCTGGGGAGACCGTCGACGCACCACTTCACCGGGCCGCGAGGCACACAGCGATACAACCCACACCGGCACAACAGCGCGACTTTCAATGGCAGTGGCTTCATCAGCAGCGCCGCTAGCGTCTCTAACGACAACGTGCCGTTCGCCTCCATCGTGGTTATCGGAGGTGATGACGACCTCCGCCAACAGCCTGGTGGCAGCGCCTTTCCTTCGACCCAGAGACGGCAGGCTAGCTCCAAAGTACGAAGACAACCGCCATACAGCTCTGCTGCCAGCTTTGAAGCACCTACAAAGGCCCAGACGTGTCTATCACCGGCGAAAGTAGCCAACGAGCGCAGACATGCGACCAACACGGAAGCTGTGGTGGCTTGTGCTGCAGCTCGGCGTACTCAAGGGGTATCAACAGCAAGTGAAGCTTCATCTCGGTGTGAAAGGGTCTTCAGCTCGTCAAGTACGGGCTTCTCCTTCTCGTTCGACAGCACGGGGTTTGCGGATACGGATACGCGCGACACTGCTGCCAGTGAGCACCTACGCGAGTCGGAGGACGACTTCGCCTTTACCACCAGCAGCCGGGCGCCCCCAGTGATCTACGAAACGTGCATGAGTGACGCGCTGGCCTCCACAGATGCAGGGTCAACACTTACGCCGCTGGAGCCGACGACCTCGAGTGAAGCTTCTCCGCGGCAGAATCAGATCTTCGACACGTCCAACACGGTGATCAGCTTCTCGTCCAGTATGTACGGCGACGACCGAGACACCACCCGCATGTACGAGTCGGAGGACGACTTGATGCGCTCCAACTCAAGCTGTATCGCCATCTCCTTCGATGAGAGCTCGTTCCCACGACGGTCAGGGCTCAAAGGATGATGCGACAGCGCTGCGTTTGTGATTGTATTGTACGTTAGCGCCAGTGAATGTCCACGGGTCAGTGGTGGAAAGCGGGGTAAACTCGTAGTGGCACCATTAGATAGTGAGGTCTCCGGCGCCGCCGGGAAGCAGCAGCGCCGCGGCCGGCACGGTGTGTGACCTGTACATGAGTCAATTGTGTGAGTGTTGGTAGAGAATCATGCATGGCGCGCTTCTGCCATTTCGCCTCCCCAAGATCCGAGAACAAGAAGATGGCCAAGCCGCTCGACACCCGCGCCACGCGGACCACCTTATTGGTGCTGGGCTTCACCGTTCGAAGTGCTTTCCGTTGTCGCAGCGACAAGGTCCATTTGGCCTGCGCTCTGGACCACGAGTTCAGCCCCGTGCCGCTTGGCCAGACCCTGGACGGCAAGCACTCCCGCCCACGCTGCCGCGGGACGAGCTCGCTGCCTGAAGCGCACGATCTTCCTGATGGAGAAGATACTCGACCAAGTCTTCAACAAGACCCGCCGCGTGCTGCCGAGCAAGCTGGATCTCGACGGGTTCTGTGAGAAGTTGCAGCTGGCCGTCGAGTACGACGGCCGCCACCACAGGTTGGTCGCGTTGTTGCGTGTATTGGAGCTGCGTGTAGTGCTGCAAACTGACCTTGTTGCGTCCCATGAAGCGAGTGGGTGCCCTTCTTCCACCCTACTCCCGAAGCGTGGTTTGCGCAGATCGAAAGGGACAATATTAAGCGTCTCGACGCTAAAGCGCGTTAAGATCAGACTCATCACGATTCACCACAGTCTGAAGAATACTGCTGCCATCGGCGCGTACCTCGTCGCCACGCTGCGCCGTATGAAGTTTAACGTCCCTGACCAAGGTGGCCCTCGACGCGGAGTTTGAATTGCGTAGGGCCGTGGCAACCGCGGCGTCGTTCGAAGCTGCATTGGCGCGGGACAACGCGGCCATGGTGCTGGCGGCGAAGCGCGCACCCCCACCCAAGCAAGGTCATCCGATTTCACCGCTGTGGAAGGAGATGGGGTTCAAGGTCCCGAACACCAGCGCTATCTGTGGGCACTGCCACCGAGTCGTGATGCTGTACCGTCGAGCGGCTTTGGTGTCCGCACACCTCGACCGATGCGAAGCCTTCCAGGCCGCTTGATTTTGTATGAGGTTGCATTGGTGTCGATGTGTGTTACGATCTCCTAATGTCCGTCCCAACCTATGCCTGGATCACTGCTCAGCTATACTAGCTAGGCTAGCCTGGACACCGAAGCCTTCCAGGCCGCGACACAGTTGGGGCCAACCTCTTCTCCTGCTCCCGCCAAGGTCTCGAGACGGCCCAAATTCACCAAGCTCCAGCGCCTCGTCCTGCGTCTCGTCCTGCGTCGGGCCGCTGCTGTGTTCAAGCCGTATGAGGCCCCACGAGGCCACCTGAAGCATGGCAGGAGCTTGCAAACAAGCTCAACGTGCACCCCTCCTTGCGGATCGAGTTTCGTGTGTGCCCTTCACGGGCATTCGCCTGCAGAAATACGCTTGATGCGCAGACCAACGCGTTGATCAGGAGCTCGCCACAGCGCAGATCATTGGCTCTATACCACTGTCTTCCCCAGTCTGACCGGCGCAAATCGAGGTGCGCCAACAGGACTGAGCTGGGGTGCGTGAAACCATGACGCATCGTTGGGTTTTTCGTCGGAGCGTTCGCGCGTATTTGATGCAGCGTCTGGCGCTTCCTCACCTGCCACCACGGCCATGTATCGGCACGCGGTAGCCCAATAGGCCCGAGACGTTCGGGATCACTTTGCAGCGCACTGCACAGACCAGCATTCCCTTGCTCTGCTCCAAGCGGCCGAGCCAAACGATGACAGCATGTGCAAGGAGCTAATGGACCTAAATACCCGCACTCGGGAAGTTGCAAACTGTTTGCGTCAACGGGCATATTGCAGGGCGCAATGCATTCTGCCACGTACACACATGGGTACATAAACAGGTCCCGATGACGCGCACGCGTTTCACAAAACCGAGACCGAATTCCTCTGCGATTTTGTATGCCCAGCATTAAGTACGAAGATACGCCCATCTCAAAGCGCCCACTTATTTGAGACCGAAGATTACATCGCGTGGAGTC